>JAYMSL010003848.1:0-11848 GCA_036897195.1 Plantago coronopus | reverse complement strand
AACCTTATTTTATTGACCAAAACACAAGTGAGAAACTTGTGCTTGGACGGAGGGAGTAGTAAGTTTGACGTTTTTAGGTATTGTTCAGAATCCAAAAATCACAATGGCTATTGATTCTTGTGACTCAAGAATTCCTTTCCCAGGCGAATCAGTAATTCATAAAACCAGTATCAACATGATGGAGGGTGCCAGTATTACCATGGCTCTTGGGTCATAGTACTGTCACAAATGTCAACTTCTACACATTGATTTCAGAATTTGCTTGATATTACCAGTAGATATCGACAGCCATGGATCAATACTGCAGGAACTCGGAATTTAATAAAAGGAAGCATATGGCCTCTGAGCATGACAAGTGAGCACTGAGGGAATGACTCAATATGATCAAGGCCATCCTCTAGTATTCATTAAATTTATTATAAATACCAGACTCATCCCAATGGTTCATTAAACATGATAACAGAAGGAGAAGAGCACGAAAAAATTAGCTTTAATCTGTACAGTTTATGACTCGGGTTATGATGTAAAGATGACCAAATTAAGTCGATGCTAAAATGAGCAGTTGAGGAACCAAATGCGGATTTAGACTAACTGCAAACCAACTACAATCACCATTGGTCGTCTGCATGTTATTATGGTGAAAACAAGTACATTTGAAGTGAACAACATCATCTCTCAGGGTAAGCTACCAAAACTCAGCTCTACTTGTCTTCAGCGATTGATAGGAGTGTGCATCCGGTCAACTATTGCGTTTACAGCAGCACGTGACATTATTAGTGTGTCATGGAGTAGGATGCTGTAAACATTTAAGCCCTGAAATAACAGTGAAAACAAAGAAAAAAAAATCAGTTGTCTAGTGCACAATGACCCAGCTAACACACATAAAATTCCAATGAGAACGTAAATATCTGATCAATTAAGTCAACATGAATAAAGGAAGAGCCAAGCCAACAAGGACATCTTAACATTAGGCAGAAATGGTTCCATTTCTCTTCAACGACGAAACTAAGCAAACTTTGTGGAGTAAACCAACAACTCAAGAGAAGCTCTAAACAATGTAATTGGTCAAAACACAGAGAACTGTCCGAGTAGATTAATTAACATGATCATTGACTACCAAAGTAACATTGTACAGTTTGATCTGGACTTCACACAGTAATGGGTAATTATTATCAACCATACTCATTTTACACATCAAAAGCATTAATTGCCAATTACCAAAATTTTTCCATACTCTTTTACACATCAAAACATGATTTGACATCAGCATTTTTCATTTGGAGATGGGATCTCTTCCATTAAAGTTTCTAAAGTTCGTATTTTTCCTTTTAAAATTGTTTTTAAATTTTGGTACCGAAACAGATTAGGCATAGAAAATGTGAAGACCTATAAACTAGCAGTTAGGACAAGGCAAAAAAAGGTACAACTAACTGAGATACCTAAAAGCAAGCGTGAAGATAAGAAAAGGTGGACTTAGTCTTCATATTATACTATCAAGTGCTATAACAATTCAGCCAATCCATACTCAACCAGCATACTAAACGTACAACATACAATTTAAAACCCAAAACCCAAGAGAAAAGGTCAAAGAAAAGAACAAGAAGGAGATCATACCTAGGGCTGCAGAGGAAAAGATCTGAGGATGAAATGAAGTTCAAGTGGTGAAACCTATTTATACTCTAGGTTAAGAAGTTTCCCTAGGACGTAAATTGCAGAATTTACCACACAAAAAGAGAGTTTAAGACTCTTACTAGCCCAAGAGATTAATGGACTGGAATAACGTGTGTTAGAGGAACCAACAACGTGTCACACGAAATTAGCCAACACCAAATGGCCCAAGAACTAGCGAGACGGAAGTTTAAAATACAACTAGTAACGTTAACCCAAGGCACACATAGTCAAATAAATAAACATGAACACATGTTACCACTTACCAGATAATAGAGTAAAATAAATCATATGCTACATGCTGGTGTGCATTTCATATAATATATAATTATCATTTCTCACAGTTAACTCATCTTAAATTCAACATCAATACTAATAGATGATTACAAATCTCAAACACGCGAGAAACTCTCGCTCACGGCAGTTAGAAGTTGAAGCATAAGTCATGAAATGGAAAGACATAGTTAAGTGTACTGTAGATAACAAAGTCACAGACACAAAAGAACACAAAATAGGTTTTACTTACAATTGATGGCAGCACATTGACGTAATACAGATTTTGAGTTGCCAGCTTCAGGTTTTCACTAATTGGACCACCATCAACTAGGAGAAATTTCTTGGCATCATCCATCTGATTCACAAAGTTCACAATGTTCTTTGTCTTGTGCGACACAACTTCTAAATCGTCAAAAACCAGAAGCTGCAAGTGTCGTAGGTTTTGAGTTAGTTTGACAGAATGATGCAGACACGGTTACCAAATGGGGCTTTTTCAAAAAAAAAAAAAAAAAAGAAAAGAATGAATGAATAATTGATATACATAAAGAAATCATTGCAGGCTTGTTCTTCAAAGAATTACTAATGAAGCTGCTACTATTGATATTGTAAGATATGCAATGGCCAACCAAGAAGTGAAGCTTATGAAATCAAAAAATTGACTTCCAACAGATGGTGACCAGAGTATTTTGAATTGAACACAAGTTACACTGAAGTAAGCTCCATATTAACAGAACAGTTATCATCATCATGTAAGTAAAGGAGGGATTGATATTTCATGAGTCACGGGCCAAAATCATGTTCTTCCAAAAGACTCTTCCTGGAGAAGGGGGAAAATTAAGAAATGAACAGCGGCCAAGAGCAAAGCGACACTAAAGCAGAGCATCCCGACAAAGAAAATCCTCCCTTCCTTAGAGACAAAGAAAGAACCTTGGCAGGGTCGAGTTCGTCGCTTCGCTCCTTGTTCTAGGCCAATTTTCGGCGTTGAACCCGTCGGATGCGGGGGTGGAGGCACACCAAGTGTCAGAGAGCTCAGAAAGAGAATAAGAACAAGAGTAAGAACAAGAAGAGGAGAGAGAAAGAGAGAGAGAGAGAAGCAAAGAAAAAGTAGAGAGAAAAGACCCTCTTTTTCATTCTTCCTTTCGGTCTTGTTCTTTGAGGGACTTCCGACTCATACACACGACTCAGACCCCACCCACTCCACCCCTGTTAGCGCGACAGGGTTTTCACTTACGATTTCGGGTCCGCAGGGGAAGGGGAAGCGGGTTGGTTATGGAAGTCCTCGTCCCTTGGCGCTATATTGTTCCGGGTGCGGTCTGAGTCGTGTGTATGAGTCGGAAGTCCGAGTAGAAGAGAGCAAGATGAAAATAAATCAATAACGACCGAAAAAGGAGATGGAAGCCAAGGGTTCGCCCCACTACTACAGTGACGGAAAATTCAGAGAGAGAATACCCCAGGCACTACAAAGAATAAACTTAGTTTATTTACTCAAAAGCAAGAAAGAAAGAAAGTTATGAATCAAACAGGCGCTCTGAATGAGACAAGAAAGAAGAGCTGCAAATGCCGTAAACACCAAGGAAAAAAGAAGCAAGAAAGAAGACAGAAAAAGAAGAGAAATAATTTTATGATTTTCTTGTTAATGCCGTTGCCCAACTGAAAAAGATCACTCCTAAATCAGGGGTTACGCTGCATAATTAGATGGTAAAGGGCTTACTACGCTGCTTGATTTATTCTGAAGAATAGGTAAATAACGAGGTTAATTAACGTTTTTACAGTTTACATTAAAATACTATTCACTATGTCTACACATGGATGATACTTGCCTTCCCTTCTGCGGCACGAGCGGTGAGTGCAATCTTCAGGCCTAGCCGGCGAACCTTCTTGTTCAGCTTATGAGCATGACTCCGTGGTTTTGGGCCATGGACGACACAGCCACCCCTAAACTGTTAAAGACGCAAAACATGCATACACTTGATGCCTCTTCAATGCAAGTAAAAGAAATTAAACCAGTCCTTATTCCAAGCAAACCACACTAACCTGTGGACCACGCAATGTACCATGTCTTGCTCGTCCAGAACCTTTCTGATTCCATGGCTTTCTACCAGTCCCACTAACCTCACTAATTCTTTTTGTTGAATGTGTTCCCTGCCATTTGCAGCAAAACCAAAAGACTCAGGCAACTACATCCAGAAGTTCATGATCATCACAAATGTGCATATAATTGGGCAAACTGATACTGCATAATACACTCATCAGTATCATTTTGATACTTAGCGGGATACATAGGGGGAAAGAGAAGAACAGAAAATCTTGATAAACAGAACTTAAAAAAAAGAAAAAAAACTTCACTACATTATATTGTGGCACAGCAAATGTGAATACCAAAATTGAGTACAGTAAGCAGCACCTGCTGTCGTTTCGCAAGCTGATATCTGACAACTCGATGGATAATATCCTTCCTAATTGGTACATCAAAAACATCGCCAGCCAATACCATGGAACCCTTATCTTCACTCTTCCAATTTGTAACAGGGATCACTAGATCTTGAAGCAGACCTAAACAGACGAAACAATGCGATAACCAAAATTGTTTCAACAAAAAAAGCTTCAACGAGTATCACAACACAACACATAATACATTGGACATAATATACTTCATCAAGAATCACTAAAGCATCGTGGTTGCTCCAAAAACATGCAATGGTCCAGTTTTCCAAAAGGAGGTGCAAGAGGTAGACAGGGTATACAAAGCAGTAGCTCTATTCAATAGAAAAGTGGAAATCATCACATAATCATGCAAGAGCAGACAATGATTTCACTCTAATTAATTACCAAAGCTAATAATAACAAAAAATTTGAAAAGAAAATAACACATTGATCCTAAAACTTGAAACTTTTGCTCAAAATTAATTACCAAACACTTAAATTTGAGAAGAGCAGGACTTAATGATCCAAAAGAATGGAACTTTCACACACCTATTTCACGATCAGGCAAATTCTGCTTCTTTGTCCACATCTCAACTTCACTTGGACTAGGAGTCCAGATAGTAGTGGAATACCTTCTACACACATCCAAAGAAACCTGTTGCGTTCCAAAAATTGATATCATTTGAGTTAATAACAATGCCACCTATATGCTTCTGAATCACAAATTATCTACCTTGTCAAGTGTAGAAGAAGAATGCAATGGAGTCGATCTATCCCAGTGATTATTGACATAACCATTCGAATGCGTAAATGATCGAGTAAATTGATATTCACAGGGACCCAGCGCACGAAGAAGTCTCCTTGAAATTGAGAGAGCCATTATTTGAGAGATACGAAGCTCGAAGCTTTAGCAGTGGCCGGGAGCAGAAATGGAGTTAGATGCAGGGTGTAAGCCATAAACCCTAGCTGGCGAATGCGTTTTTAGTCGAATTGCAATTAGGTCCATTATCTTTCTTTAGCTCACTTTTCAGTGCAGATATTTACATTTATTAATTCACAATTGCAGTTCAGCCCATTATTATATTCTTTGTAACTATTTTTACGTTATTTTCTTTTAATGTCACAATTTTTCTAGTTTCACAATTTCAGTTAAGCGTCCTAGCCTTTTGTATTAATACCAATTGACGCATATGACATAGTGTTGTAAGTCCATCCTATTAAATTTAAAACAGTTGGTTGCAGATCTCAAAGACTCTTTTTGTACTTTTACGAAACATATTATTTCCTTAATTCTATTCGAACCACATTTTTTTACTTTATGAAGTTACGGTTGCTATGACCTATTAACGATCATTCTAACTCATATCTCTTTAAAATCTATGTTAAACGAATAAACGGTGGTTAAAAAAAAAGTTAAGAAATTGGACTTGCAAAAATTTATGGGCCCTTAGCAGAAATACTGAAATTACAGGGGCAAACTGTATATTATTTATTCCTTGGGTGAAAATCTAAGCACTTCTAAAGCTTTCTTGAGGCTTTTGAAATCAAGACGTCATTTCTCACTTCAGTTCACATCGAAGTTAACCCTAACTACACTTCTCGCCAAGCCATATTGTTTCACTTCAGTTGCCAACTTGAAACCAGATACCTAGGAGAAGCTCTGCAATCATGCTGGCTTATCAGAACTCGCTCGCTGGTAGGATTTTCTTTGTATTCCAACTCAGATTTGTTTTTCGGCTTTTGCTTTCGAGCTGCATTTGGAACTTATTATTGAATCAATTGAGCATATAAATGCAATGAAGATCCAAATCGTGATGTTATTTGAGCTTTAATGTTTTGCAAACGGATGGTTATCTCTGTTGATTTACAGTAAATATATTTTATTTACACTTGTTGGTGGGTGATAGTGCTCACTAGATTGAAGATACCTATACCTATGATCTCTTATATGTACTGGAGAAGCATTATTTGCTAATTCTGTGGTTGTTTTTTCTTGAGTTGTGTATATTAAACATCTCCGTATCAGTTGTTAATGTGGACTTGTTTTTGTTATGCAGATGATTCATTAAAAAGGGAATCTGGAACCAAGGTCCACCATGCCAATATTCAAGCATCCAAGGTATTAAGCAATGTGTTAGCATCCTATCTCATGATTTGGCACTTAACATACAAAGATGTTGTCTTTTCAGATGCTTATATTAATTTCTTGTCTGCCCTTCTTGACAACGAGATTGTTGATTAGAATGTGTTTTTTGTCTCAATTAAGAAAAGGAAACTCAATGAGTGTTGTTACGATAAGGTCTTTCTTCTTTCTACTATAGAGTAAATTTGTCGAGATTTCCCATGAGTGATATTCCTTAGGAAAAACATGGGAACTTGTCTGTTTCTCTTGTTATTTGTAATTGGGTGAAAGTAAATTTGTAAAATATATTATGTTGCATCCGTTGACTTGGGGTGGCGTTGGGGAGGATGAACTCCCAATGCTTGATATAGAATGTTTATGTGGTTTGAATTGTTTGGTTGTGCCATCATAAAGAGTTGAACATCTGCAGAAGTACAGTGTACAGTAAAATAACCTTTTTTCTGTGTTCTTGTCAACAGGCGGTTGCTGATATCATACGTACTACGTTGGGTCCCAGGTCTATGTTGAAAATGTTACTTGATGCTGCTGGAGGTTAGTTTATTTCTTAGCTCTCTTATGTTACTTGTATGCAGTGTTTTGGAAGACTACTTTCTAAAGATTTTTCACTTAAATCTATGACAAACTTGACAATCTTGTAATTTAAGCAATATTGGTTCAGGGAAGGTGTATACTCATTAGTTTTATCATTATGTTGATGTATATCTTTCTATCTTAATTTTTTGATATTGGGATAGTATGTACTTTCTTCCTATGGTTTAACCTATATTCTCCTGCCAAATGCAGGTATTGTTGTGACAAATGATGGGAATGCTATTTTGCGTGAATTAGATGTTGCTCACCCAGCAGCAAAGGCATGGTTTCTTTATTTTTCCTCGCATCATTAATATGTTTCATAGTGGCCTGTATTAGCTGTTGCTAATAGTTGTCATGGCCTGTCCAGTGGCATTACTAGATTTGATCTTGACATACTTTTCTTGCTTCATGGCAGTCAATGATTGAACTAAGCAGAACCCAGGATGAGGAAGTAGGAGATGGGACAACATCGGTGATTGTACTTGGTATGTTCCACTTATATATTAGTAAATGTACTTAGCGGCTTAATATGAAAAAGTTTATGCCAACTGACGTAGTGACGTTTGAGATGGTAATTTTGATTTCATTATGAAAACGTATTCTTACTCTCCAAGTTAAATGCTAATTTTGACTAGTTTATTTATTGAAGCTGGGGAAATGCTCCATGTTGCGGAAGCCTTCATCGACAAAAGTTATCATCCCACTGTGATCTGTCGAGGTATTAATTATTATAATCTTCAGGACAATCTGTGATAGATATCTCAATTTTTAATGTTTTGACAGTGTCATTTCCAATTTTTAAAACACTTTTGCAGCATATAATAAAGCTCTGGAGGATGCGATCGCTGTACTTGACAAGACTGCAATTACAGTAGATATAAATGATCGTAAGTTTTACTGCTTTTTGTCAACTGAGCCTACAACTTGGTAGACTTACTGTCCCGTCATCAATATAGTGTTAAAAAAGGAAATTAGTTGTTTTCGGCTGGGAAGACTTGAAAAAAATGAAGTGACTCATTCATCAGGCTTATGTGTAGTCCTGTCGAGTAATTTCCCGCTGTTTTCAGTTAGATTTGAAACTTGTTGCATTCTATGTGTGCTTTTTTCAGACCTTAGAACCCCCTGCTATATTGGCTCACTTACTCAATTTGACTTCACGATTTACTGGAAGATAATAGCAAAATATTAATGAAAGTAATGTCCAGTCCATATTGTCAATGAAATTTCAGCCTTAGCCCCTAAGTTGCCCCAGATTGCAGAATATACATTTTTGCTCACCATTTCATAATGGATGGAGCCTCTAGTTCGTAAATGTGCTTCTCGAGTTAACAGACCTTGCCTATTACTTATTTTGCAGGTGCTTCAATGTTAGGGCTTGTTAAGAGCTGTATTGGGACCAAGTTTACCAGTCAATTTGGAAATCTTATTGCTGTAAGTCCTTTTCTGACCGTTTTCTTGTCCAATTTACAATTTTGTCCCCCCATTACTAGCTCCTTATATTCAATGTTGAATCAGTTTAGGCATATCAATCTGCAAATAGCTTACAAGAAGCCACATTGCTAGTGATTTTCTTTCAGAAACTGCCCTTTGCGCTATCTAAATTTAAGTATGTAAATTGCAAAAGCCAGAGGGGTTCTACTTGTAAATCATTGTAAATTTTAATTATGAAGATTGCTTATTTATCTTCTGTTAAGGAATTTTCCCCGGAGAAGGCAGTGCATGCATTCAAAATTCACCAAGGGTTTATACTCTGCTCCATTTGATTTTCAAACATGACTGTATTTCAAAGTTGGTTATAATGTGATTTAGTCATGCATTGACCATAATAAGCAATAGGATTGTAGTTCTCATTTGTCGTAAATATTTGGGAACTTTCAGGACTTGGCAATAGATGCTACAACCATGGTAGGTGTAGATGTTGGTCAAGGTCTCCGTGAAGTTGATATCAAGAAGTACATTAAGGTAGAGAAGGTTCCTGGAGGTCAGTTGGAGAGCTCAGAAGTTCTACAAGGAGTCATGTTCAATAAGGATGTTGTTGCTCCTGGTAAAATGAAAAGAAAAATTGTGAACCCTAGAATTATCCTTCTTGATTGCCCTCTTGAGTACAAGAAAGGCGAGAACCAAACCAATGCCGAATTGTTAAGGGAGGAGGATTGGAGTGTTTTACTCAAAATGGAAGAAGAATATATTCAAAACATTTGTGCACAGATTCTAAAGTTCAAACCCGACTTGGTAATAACTGAAAAAGGGCTCAGTGATCTGGCTTGCCATTATTTTAGCAAGGCCGGGGTCAGTGCTATAAGAAGGCTGAGGAAAACCGACAATAACAGAATTGCTAAGGCTTGTGGGGCTGTAATTGTCAACCGACCTGATGAATTACAAGAATCTGACGTTGGTACTGGTGCCGGACTTTTTGAAGTGAAGAAAATTGGTGATGAGTTCTTTGCTTTTGTTGTTGACTGCAAAGATCCGAAAGCATGCACAATACTTTTGAGGGGTGCTAGCAAGGATTTACTGAACGAAGTTGAGAGAAATTTGCAGGTATCTTGTAGTTTTTGTTTTAGTACTCCTTATGTTAAGATGTATTTGTTTAATTTTGAGGTACTTTTGTATGTAGGATGCTATGTCTGTGGCGAGAAATATCATAAAGAATCCAAAGCTTGTACCTGGTGGAGGTGCTACGGAGTTGACTGTGTCAGCTATCTTAAAGCAGAAAGCCTCGTCAATTGGATCCATAGAAAAGGTGACACAAGTTTGTTATTGTACTTATGATGGCCAATATTGTACTTATGATGGCCAAACGTTGAAACACCCCAGAAAAAAACATAGAGCTAGAAACATGGCTGCGAGTTCAACTATTATCCTACAAAACATGTACTAATATCATTATTATTGTAATATATGATAATTGCAAACAAGGTTTTTATTGAGGACAAACACACTTATAAATGCAACTCATGCAAGCAAAAGTCTTCAGGTCTTTATTTTGGTGAAATATAATGTTACTAATTTTTTTTGGCTAGAGTAATCTATCATCATGATCCAGAAAGTTGTAAATGTCATTATCTAAGAATGTCTTTTATGTACTGTGAACAGTGGCCCTATGAAGCTGCTGCAGTTGCTTTCGAGGCTATACCAAGAACCTTGGCTCAGAACTGTGGTGTAAACGTAATTCGTACCATGACTGCCTTGCAGGGAAAGGTAAAGTTTGTGCTTTAGGTAGTTGTGCTTTAGTTAGTACATGCTTAATGTTATGCTCCAAATTCATTATTTTCTTTCTTTGGGTTATTAGCATGCAAACGGTGAGAACGCATGGATTGGTATAGACGGAAATACTGGGGAAATCGCTGACATGAAAGAGCGCCAGGTATGACTTATTATGCCTTCTTTTAATCTCTAATGCTATCATATTGTAAATGAGTTAAGAGTGTTAGTGTGGTGGTAAATACTTATTTATTAGATAATAATTGGTGGGATGGGGGGACTGGGGACTGTAGAAAAGCATTACAAAATTTTCCAAACACCAACAGAAAAGGCAAAATGATGTGAACGTACATGTTCTTACTAGCCACCATAGACCAATCCGAGGTGATAATTCCCCTCAAAACTTGGCCTAATTTTTTTTCTTCCTGATATGACGGAGTGTCTTTAAAGTTCTTGAATTTGTCAGGTTATTTAGCTTTCTTTTCATTCTCCCACTTGTGTTCAACCCTGTACACTGCTGTGCAACTCCTTTTGTAGTTATTAATTCCTTTCCCGTGTCAAAACTGAGAATTTTTCTGGCTGTTTAGATATGGGATTCCTACACGGTGAAATCTCAAGCATTCAAGACTGCCATTGAATCTGCATGCATGCTTTTAAGAATCGATGATATAGTGAGCGGAATCAAGAAGAGGCAGGCCCCTGGATCTGGACCATCAAAGCCTAAGATCGAGACAGAAAATGATGCTGACAATGAGCAGATAATTGGGGAATGAGAACGACGGTCCACCTCTTAAACCTTGTCCTCCATCAGCAATGGTCTATCAAATCAATTTCTAGTTTCCCTTGTGTGAGATTCGTGCTGAAATGGGGCATATTATGCTCGATACTTTTTGTGTGCTAGCCTGTAGAAGGACGATGGACAGTTTCGAAATTGGCTTAGAATGATTTATTAGTGTCTTCTCCTTAGTTCTTTGAATGCTTAATAGAAATGTGGGCTCGTAAAATTTTGTTGTGATGAGAAGCAAAACCATCTTATTAAACCCCCTCTTGCATTGATCAACTATTTATGGATTTTTATTGTTTGCGCCCAGTGTTTGATTTGTGAAACATTTGATTTGATATTCTGCACAGCTAAAATAAACATAAATGGTATATATATATATATATATATATATATATACACGGTTTAAAATGATAAATGCATAAAGTTTAATAGAATGGATGTAGCATGTTTAATAATAACTTAGGTTCAGTTATTCTTAAAATAATTTCAGTTTAGGTTTGTGTATTTGAAATTTATTTTTGTTCAATTCAAATTAATTAAGTCTGGTTGAAAGATTTTAGACGAATTGAACGGAGTCTTAATTTATGATGGATTGAGATGAGACTAAGGTCCTGTTCAATTCAACTTAATTTCAGTTGTGGTAAGTTCAGTTCAGGTCAGGTTCGTTCAGTTCAGTTAACTTAACTTAATTTTATTTTTATTTTTGTTATAATAATAATAATAATAATAATAATAGATATGAATTCAATAATAATAATAATAATAATTAGTAATAC
>JAYMSL010003847.1:0-11849 GCA_036897195.1 Plantago coronopus | reverse complement strand
TTGACGGAATCGTTAAAGTTGACTAACGGAGTATATAAATTGAAATGTGTTTCAAGTTATGGTATTAAAATCGGACGCGGACAACTAAAGGTACATTTTCCGAAACGTGGACAACCTGAGGTATATTTTTCGGATTTTTCCCTAAAAAAATACACCCACAATGTTGTTTTTGTTATTCTATTATTTGAAGGCTCTATCTTAAAGACTTAAACAATCGTACATGTCACACGAGATCTCCGAGAGGACCGACCCAGCCTGAAGGCCCGAACTATGGGAGTAGTGAATGATTGAATACTATGAAGTATAAAAACCCTAATGCTCTCAACACCCCTGCCGCCCCTGTAATCCGGCCGCCACACTCTACCACCGTTATGAGCGGCGACGCTCGTAACAAACGCCCCAGATCAATGAACCAGCATCCAAACTACCAGTTTCCCACACACTCGACCGAAATCCCTAATGACGAAGTAACCCAGCCCCAAGCATCATATGCTAACAAGGTAGCCATGTCGCCTAAGCCGAAAGATGTTAAGGTTGATGATGAGAAAACAAAGGCAGATCGAGCACTCATGGAAGTGATCCCACCGTCGCCAGAACGCCCATTCAAACAGGTGATTGTCCAAGATGTTCTCAAACAGAAAATCTTCGAGAAATGGAACGACACCATTATTGTGAAGATCCATGGAAAGCCCTGGTATTACCCGACTCTCTTGACCAAACTAGACCTAATGTGGAAACTTCAAGGCAACTTTGTTCTCATGGACCTGGGACACGGCTGCTATTGCTTGAAGGGACTTACTGCTGAGAAGAGGGATATGATCCTGACCGAGGGGCCCTGGCAGCTTGCTGGCAGCTTTCTCTCGATTAGGAAATGGACACCCGAATTTGAAGCAGACAAGGACAAACTTGAAACTGCTATCACGTGGGTTAGGGTGTTGAACCTCCCCATGGAATGGTTTGAAGAATCAGTGATTCAAATGGTTGCCGGCTGCGTTGGTGACCCGATAAAATATGATGGCTGTACCGTCCAAGCAACCCGGGGGCGGTACGCCCGATTCTGCGTCCAAGTTAATACAGACTCGCCTTTGGAACTCGGTGTGATGATCGGTGAAAAACTCTATCAAGTTGTTTACGAAAACCTGCCCTCCCTATGCTATTCATGTGGGCGCGTGGGACATAGTAAGAACGATTGCCCTCATCACAAAGTGGATACACAACCGCCTGAAAAATCCATGGCAGAAGCTCTCGGTGAAGGTGCTGATTGGTTGATGGAACGCGCACAAAAGAAAGAATTTGGCGAATGGATGACCGTCACACGATGGAAGAAACCGGAACCTCAGAAGAAGACGCAGCAGACACCTCTGCCGGATTTTTCCCAATTGCGGCGGAACCCTAACCTTCAAACTCAGAGTACCAACCCGGAAGATCAACATCAAGGCCCAACCGGACCAGTGGCTCAACCATCCAGACCGGAGACACCCGGTCCAGTCAGACCAGCAAATAATGGTAAACGAATCTTGCCATCTTACCCGAAGACGACCCAAGGAAGAAAATCAGGGAATCAAAACCCTAAAGCCCAGAAGGAGGGAGGCCCACATGTCGGAAACCCTAACTCACCCATGCAAACCTTTTGCGCAAACATGTTCTCAATTCTGCAAGATAACAACACAGAGAATTCAAAAAATTCAAAAAATACCGGAGATGGACCAGGTGATCGATCTACAGGAGATGGAGGGACTCGATCCCAACAACATAGAGATAATATTCCAGGACGGGAATTGGGTGGCGGTTTGGGTGGAGGACCCTCCGTTCAACACAATCAGCCTCCCGTTCCGGGGGCCCTCACAGATATTACGAACCGAATCGTTCGAACAGGTGATATCAATAATCCACAACCCGTCGGCGATTTGGCAAGTCAGGATGGCGACACGGATTGTACCAGCGGAAGCAGGAGACAGGGTCTGTTGGCAACGGGTGAGTCTAACCAACTGGGAGACAAGACGTCAAGAGAATTTAATTCGGGAATCACTGTGGCAAGTGATCTCGACATGTCTGAGGATTAACTTCGATAATCCAGTGCTTCCCGTTCAAATCCATAATTTATCGATGAAGATAATATCTTGGAATTGTCAAGGGGCCGGTAACGACAATTTTCATCGTAATTTCAAAGATTTAATTCAATCGCATCGTCCACATGCAGTTTTTCTTCTAGAAACTCGCGTCTCGAGTGAGGCAGCTGAGCCCATTGCTCGTTCTCTTGGTTTCTCGAGATATGTTATTGCACCAACG
This sequence comes from Plantago coronopus, assembly GCA_036897195.1. Taxonomy (NCBI): domain Eukaryota; kingdom Viridiplantae; phylum Streptophyta; class Magnoliopsida; order Lamiales; family Plantaginaceae; genus Plantago; species Plantago coronopus. The sequence continues at coordinate 9,560 of JAYMSL010003847.1, read as the reverse complement.
GATGGAATGTCCGGTGGAATTTGGCTATTATGGAACGAAGAACAAATTTACGTCGATATTACTTTGGTTGAAGATCTTTAACAGACTGGAGGAAATAGCAACTGTCGTTAATATGCCTTGGATGGTTGTTGGCGATTTTAACGAAATCGCATTCTCGCACGAAAAACAAGGGGGGCGCAAAGCACCAGTGGGAAAACTTGCTAGATTCCAGCGAGTCCTTGAATCTAGTAACTTGCAAGATCTTGGGTACCACGGACCGAAGTTTACTTGGTCCAGTCCTGGAGACCGGATTCGAGAACGCCTAGATAGAGGCCTGGGCAATGCAGCATGGATTGAAAAGTTCCCAGAATGTGCCGTTTTCCATCTTCCTCGAACTCACTCTGACCACTGTCCTCTACTTGTCACCAGCAAAGGGAGTATTCCACCATCTTCGAATAAACCTTTTCGGTTCGAAGCCATGTGGTTTTCGGATCCGGGATGTGATGAAATTTTGCGCAGATTATGGGAAGCTTCGCCGAATATTGTAGCAGCCATACAGAAGGTTCCGGAAATCATCATTCCTTGGAATAAATCACAGTTCGGCAACATATTCCACCAAAAGAAAAAAGTTTTAGCTAGATTGGGAGGAATCCAGCGAATTCAAGGGCAGCTAGACCAACACTTGGTTGAATTGGAACAGGAACTCATCGAGGAATTTAATTTGATCTTGAGACGTGAGGAAACTTTTTGGCACCAAAAATCTCGGGTTAAATGGCTCGTAGACGGCGAGAAGAATACGAAGTTCTTCCACCACTCTACACTTGCGAGAAGAAGGCGAAATAAAATCTTGGAGCTCAAAGTAGACGGTGAATGGGTGAGAGACGACTCGATCCTTCAACAGCATGCCTTGGAATTCTTTGAGAGTCTATTCACGGGAAATTCGGAGGTAGAATATCAAAGTCTTCCAAGGTCTGAGTTCCAAGTATCTCTGCAGCAAGATGACCAGGACATGCTTATGAAACAACTTGATATGGAGGAATTAAAGCAGATTGTGTGGGCAACCGCGCCATTAAAAGCGCCAGGCCCCGACGGGCTCCAAGCAGCCTTTTATCAGAAAGGCTGGGCATGGGTTAAACACTCTCTGTTGGATTTTATGGTGGACACCTTCACAAGAAAGCATATAGATCCAGAATTATGTCAAGCATATCTATGCCTTATCCCGAAAGTTCATCAACCATCCCTCATGTCACAGTATCGACCAATTGCACTTTGTAATGTTCTATACAAGTTTGTTACCAAGTGTATTACTCTTCGTTTGCGGGATATGATGCCGAATTTGATCTCTCCAACACAATCAAGTTTCATCAAAGGGCGTAGTACACAAGATAATGTTTTTCTTTTACAAGAGGTTCTACACTCCCTCCGTACCAAGAAGAAGAACAAAGTCGGGTGTATGATTCTTAAACTCGACTTGGAGAAAGCATGCGACAAGATCAATTGGGAATTTATGGAAGATACGCTCCACTGCTTCAAATTTCCAGTACCTCTCATTGAATTAATTATGAATTGCATTAGAGGAGCTTCAACTCGTATTCTTTGGTTCTTTGGAACGGGGAATCGCTTGAACCTTTTTCACATCATTGTGGCCTTCGGCAGGGTGACCCACTGTCACCATACCTCTTTGTAATGTGCATGGAAAGATTATCATATTTGGTGATGGAGGCTGTGGAAACAAAAAGCTGGAGTCCTATTGTGCCATGTCGCGGGGGTCCGGGGATCTCACACTTATTCTTCGCGGACGATTTGGTTTTGATGGGTAAAGCTACTCATAAGACGACGAAAAGCATCAAAGAGGTTCTTCAAAGTTTCTGCCAAGCATCGGGTTTGCGTATCTCGCCACAAAAGTCCAAAGTCTGGTTCTCGAAGAGAGGTGGTAACAGATTCAAACACGAAATCTGTAACACTTTGGGCTATGAAAGAACATTAAAACTGGGCAAATATCTGGGCATACACTTGCAGCACGGGCGTGTTTCAAAGGAAACTCATTCGGAGATGCTTGATCGAATTCTGTCAAAGTTAAGTGGTTGGAAAAATCGATTTCTATCACTAGCAGGCCGTACTACTCTTGTGCAAGAAGTCTCGTCCGCTATCCCGGTTTATACCATGCAATCCCACTGGTTATGTCAGGACTTGTGTGACAAACTAGACAAGTTCAACAGGAATTTTCTTTGGAGTAATGACCCGGAGGTGAAAAAGCTTCATCTTGTGAACTGGGATAAAGTGTGTCTTCCGAAAGATGAAGGCGGCTTGGGAATTAGAACTGCGAGGACTACAAATGAAGCACTACTTGCCAAGATTGCTTGGAAAATTGCAGCATGGGAAAAGTCTTTGTGGACTGAGCTAATTCATGCTAAATATCTGAAGCACCAACCTATCTCTAGATGTGCACCAAAAGCAGGAAACATCAACACATGGAAAGGTGTTCTGAAATGCTGGAATCTCATACAGCCCTTCACAAAATGGCAAATTGGAAAGGGAGATCAAATATCTTTTTGGTATGATATATGGTATAAGGACAGCAGCCTGGACGCCAAAGTTCAATTTATACACCCGGCAGATATTCAAGTTAAGCTCAATCAAGTGTTACAGGAGGATGGATCTTGGGATTTTACATGCCTATCTACAATTATTCCAGTGACATTACAAGAAGAATTAGAGCAGTCTAATCTTTACACCTCTAACAATCCAGACATCCTACAGTGGACTAAGGCGGCACATGGGCGATTTACATGCCAAACTGCCTACAAAGCAATACACGATTCCTACACTGCAGTGCCCAGCAGAAATCCTAACCTGACTTGGATCTGGAAACTTCAGTTGAGCAATAAGCTCCGCCACTTCATATGGCTTGCGGCACAGGGGAGACTGACGACTAACTCCGTTAGATTCCGGAGGCGCATCTGCAATTCTGCGCTATGCCTGCAATGCGGAAATCAAGAAGAAAATGTTATACACATTTTCAGACACTGCCCAGCAAGTAGCAAAGTTTGGAAATGCTACCTTTCAGAAGACCAAATCCGGACACAGAGGAATATCCCAGATCAAGACTGGTTGGAGGAGAACCTCACACGAGCACGAGAAAACCTGGTAATGGCAGCTACACACTGGCCCATACTCTTTTGTGCAATCATCTGGACCCTTTGGAAATCAAGGAACGAGTTTACCTTCCGGGGTAAAGCATTCCATATACAACATTCCCAATTCCTTATCTCCCAATTAGGCTCTGATCTGCTAACAGGAAAAAGGAAAATGGGGAAGACGACTACAAAAACCACATGGACAAAACCGAAGAAGGATTGGCTTAAGCTCAACATCGACGCAAGCTCTAATTCAAGAAACACTTACTGCGGAATTGGGGGAGTTCTTCGAGATGGGAATGGAACTTGGAAAGGGGGATTCGCACATCAAATCCCCTTCACTTCCGTGACTGGAGTCGAGCTTACTGCAATCGAGGCGGGACTCAGTGCAGCATGGGAAAGAAAGGTTCAGAAACTGGAGATTGAAACCGATTCGATCCAAGCACTCAACTTAATCGAAGGAGGTGAGGAGATCTTACCTCAATTCTTGGACACTGTTAGGAATTGCCGAAGCTTGTTGGCACAACGGAGTTGCCGACTGGTTGGCCAGTCACGCGCCGCCTGGACGCTCGGAAGACGTCAACTGGATGGAAGAGGAACCGCCTGGGATTCTCTCTCTTATTGCTCTAGATAGTGATAATGTCGTTTAGACTTTTGTAATATTTTAATTTTCTCCATTACCAAAAAAAAAAAAAGAATACTATGAAGTATAAGGTCCAAAATGAAACCGGGCCGGGGACATGATGCAATCATCAATCACTAAAATTGCATGAACCGATCTGAAAAGAACAGTTGACCACAAAAAGCAACCGACCATAATTTGACGCCAATTTAGTTGAAAATTGTTCGATCCATCTTCGACGAAGAATATCTAGCCCGCGGAAAAAATGGAGCTAATGTCTCACTCCTCCACCTTCCTCCGCCGCAATCCGCCCGCCGCCGACGATCCGAACTACGCTCTGGTCATCCTCAACCGTCCATTGCCTCGATTCACTCCTCTCCTATGGGAAAACGGTAGGTTGTTTTCTCTTAATTATGCAGTTTTGGTGTATGACTGTGTTGCGACTTTTTGAACTCTTGTGCTTATTGTGTAGAGCAGCACAGCTTCATCTGTGCGCTGACGGTGGCGCCAACCGGTTGTTTGATGAATTGCCTCAGCTGTTTCCTGAGGAAGATGCTTTGGAGATTCGTAAGAGGTAGGTTTCGATTTGTTTACCTTAATTGAGTGATATTCTTCTGCCGATTCAGCTGTAAGTGTGTGATTCAATGCTTATTGGAAACAGTCTAGTTTGAGTCATGGACTGATTGATTTTACAATTTTACATGTTGGAGCTGAATACTTGTAGATGTTGATAATTGTAGCTATTTTTTGGTGGATTGATTGTTTTTCTGAAAGGATCAGTGATTTATATTGAGAGTAGATAAACTCTGTCTGTCTGTATACAGTATGTTGTCCCTTTTTGGAAAGTGGAAAAGTGAGTAGTATCAGATAAGTTTCATTTGTCTCCTTTATTAGTATATGATCCTGTCCTACCAGTACCGCCCCTGATGATTTGAAAAGTCTGGTTAACTGTTAAAGAATATCTGGTGTTTTTGATGAGTTATGTATTCATAATGGCACGATTTAGTATTGATGCTTCAATTAATGCTGGTTATACGATACTTACACGCTTCAATTAATGCTGGTTACGATACTTTCGAATAACCATCTGGCATACTTTCAGTGGGAAGAAAGAGTTAGTTGTAGTTGCAGACTGTTTTGAAGTTAACGACACGTGTAGTGTTTTCCTTAAGGTTGAACAACATTTTCTACACGTGTTGTGTTTCCTGGAGTTTGCGTATAGCTTGAAGCTATCTTTGCTTAACATTTTTTGCAACTTCCAGGATTTAAGATGATTTGATCGTGTTATTGTGGTTGCGAGTCTTAAACTTGATTCAAAATGTCATATGATGTTCTATGGTGTTTTGGTGGCTTATTATTTCGGCTCATAATTGGCGCCTTAAGATGTATGATTTGGTTCAGGTACAAGCCAGATGTAATCAAAGGTGACATGGATTCAGTTAGAGAAGACGTGTTGCAATTCTACAAAAATATGGTAAGATCATTGTACATTCTCTCTTTCTCATTCAGAATCATCTTCAAAATGTATAACTATTGCTACTGGGGAATTGGGATCGTAAGAATATGGTTCAGAGCGCTTAGATTTCCAAGGATATTGTAGTAAACATCAACACTTTGGTGTAGTTAACTATAATCTGGTATACTGACTAATGTATCTTTCTTTGGTAGTTAACTATAATCTGGTATACTGACTAATGTATCTTTCTTTGGCCATTGCTAGGCATTTGACCTGTGAATGGTAAACATTTCATTTTTCTGCCATTGCTTTTCCACATTGTGGTGGCAATAAAGTTATGTCGAATGGATTTGTTAATAGTTGTGTTTCATTATTTGAAACTCAAAACCGGTGTTCTAGTGTAGATAAGTTTAGAACTTGACCTTTTCACCAATCAATTCAGGTTATGAAGTTTTTCATTATGGATTCTGAGGAATCATAATTTTGATATCAGTCCTCTCGTGAAAGGTCATCGGATCCGCTGATGTATATCAGTATATACAGTTACACTGTGAATATATATCAGTCCTCTCGTGAAAGGTCAAATTTGCGAATATTTACGAGAATCTTTTCAGCAGTTCTATACACAGTTACACACATGTTAGTGGACATATCTGTTAATTGGTGAACATATTACCACAGTACAACTTACAATATTGTTCTATACAAGCTTATTATTTCAAGTCCCATACTTCCTTTATTCTTTGCATCTTCTCAGAACCTTTCTCATACAAACATGCTATTTGATGCAGGGAGTAGAGGCTGTTGATGCTTCAAATGACCAGGACACTACGGATTTACATAAATGTGTTGCATATATCCTTGATTTACCAAGGTTTAAGAATAAAAATGTATGTATGATCTGTTCATTGTCAGATGTTTTGATGCTTGTTTCTGATGTATACCTATTTCTGTTTGCCTTGGTCATCAATGCATGGCATCTGTGTTAAAACTTATATCACCGTATAAGAGATAGGATATCTGCATAATGCATATCGTGGTTGATACTGTCTTAGTTTTACAATCATCTTTTACTGTTGCTAAGCTTTCCTTCCTCGGACTTTAGGTATTTGCCTGAGCATTCTTAAAATCTGGAATTTCGAATTTGATGCAGATGTTTCTCCTTCCTTTTTCTTGCTAAACTAGATTTACATGCCTGTGGCTGCAGCTTTCTTGATTGGTTATCAGTTCTAACTCACTTTATTTCAGCTCTGCATACTTGCTTCTGGAGCTTTAGGTGGAAGATTTGACCATGAAGTAGGAAATATTAATGTTCTGTGCCGTTTCCCAACTGTACGGATAATTCTTCTGTCTGACGATTGCCTCATCCAACTTCTCCCGAGCAGTCATCGACATGAAATCCATGTACAGTCTGCTTTTGAGGGACCACATTGTGGACTCGTACCCATTGTTGGGCCTTCGAAAAGTACTACAACCACAGGACTTGAATGGAATCTGAGTAAGTATCTTTGAAATCCCATTATCAAACTATCCATAATTCAGAATTGGTTTACCTTATGACACCCCATAGTGCGCCCATACAATGTGAATCAGTTTTCTTGTTCTTTATGCCAACTCTTGGTGGGCTTGAGTTGAAGTTTGTATAGGCTCTTACTTTTTCGAAAAGGAAAAGTTACACAGTAAGACTGGTTGATGCATCTCCCTTTTGCACCTTGAAACTTAAAACCTACAAGTGCATATTCATATCTCCCTCATTTAGATTTCTAAATTTTTGTGGAACAATTGAGTACTCACATACTGCAGGAGGATGTCATTTGTAAAATAAATGACACACTTATTCTCTTGCTAGTCTGACCAGGATTTTACTGATTATATGCTTAATGATGTCCTTCTGTCGAATACTCATGGTCTCATTACGATCCTGATTCCTGATCCATCTGTGTTATTGCGTTTCAGGTAATGCAGAAATGAAATTCGGTGGTCTAGTCAGTACATCAAATATCGTGAAAGAGGAAGTAGTAACAGTACAATCTGATACCGACCTCTTATGGACGACATCCCTAAAGATAATGTGACATCTTTGATAATTTATAGATATAGCTTAGTCATGTCCCAGTTATAAATTATAATCTTTCAATTTTTTGCCTCGGAACATTTGGTATTCGTATTCCATTCTTATTCAAGTTTCAAGTTTGTCGAATCAGTCTTCAAGGGAGTACGCAGGTAGGATCTAGCAACACTATAGTAGTTGGGAGTATCCTTCTGTAAAAATTTATACATCTGGATAGCCTCCCATAGTTGAAACTTTTGTTTTTTTGTTTGTTTTTGAAACTGGCTGTTCAAGTGAAGAAGACTTGAAGACTTGAAGAAATAATCTGAAATACAAGAAAGCCATGAACAAACATGAGCTTCCTGAGCTTAAATTTCTATTTTGGGTTTTTTTTTGTTATGTCTTGAGAATTTTGTACACAAACTTTATTCTATATTGTTACTATTGCTCTTTCGCTTTTACTCTTTCATTCTATATGCATTTAATTATTTTAACTTTTAACTCTCTGTTACTTGGGAAATTATCGATTTAAAGTTGGACAAATTGGAAGTTGTATTTTGTCTGTACTCGTGCATAAACAAGTAAACAACCATGGATCACTAATCGGAAACACTATCAATTTCCCGATTCTAGTGCTGAGGATTTCTGTTTTACTGAATGAAGTGGAACGCTTGGGCAATTGAAAACTTCTCAGTGCAAATGATCTTGAAAATGTTACTGAACCTTGTTGCAGTCTTGAAAATGTTACTGAACCTTGTTGCAGGCTTGCAGCAGTGGAGACCTTGGTACATCTAGATTCTATAAGAAGTTTAAAGGTTATGTACTTATATTCTGCAAAGCAGACAGAGAAATACAACCAAGTCTTTTGCCAAGTAGACAAAGAAGAAAGAACGATCCAACTAAAAATCTAGGGAAAAAGTTAAAAATAATATTTATTGGCTTCGCCCGGGTTCGAACCGTAGACCTTCAGCAACTAAAAATCTAGGGAAAAAGTTAAAAATAATATTTATTGGCTTCGCCCGGGTTCGAACCGGAGACCTTCAGTGTGTTAGACTGACGTGATAACCAACTACACCACGAAACCTTGTTATTTGATAAAATATTTGTGTACTATCTATTTATATTCTAAAATCCACACATTTTGGTGCCACTAATAACTCATTCCATCAATGATTCATAAGTCATAACTCATTCCATCAATCCCAACCCAATTTATACATACAATGCCTTTCATTTAGGTACCAAACAATGTTTGGTAAGGACATGCTGTTTTCAATTTAATTTCTTCAGTTCAGTTCAGTTTAGCTTTAGTCAGTTTAACTTTATAATCAGTTTAAAAATTTTCAGTTTAAAACACATCAAATTAGTTCATCATCCCACTTCAAAGTTTATGATACTAAATTACTAATCATAATATTGAGCGAATTGAAATTTACATTGCATGTGCAAGATGAATAGTTGTGGAAAAATATAAACTCAAAATAAGTAAATGGTATATATGTGATTTCAATTACAATTAACTATACGCGACGTAAAAACATCTATAATATATAATATATGTGACTTAAATTGCAATATATAGTGTGTCTAATTATGATGGTCACGAAACTTTTCGTGCGTATAGTTAACTTGTTTGTGAGGTGTACAGTGTACTTCATTGAGGAAAGTCAAACGAACCAAATATAAATTCGTGGACGTGGAGTACCAAATCGGCGAAACCAATCCGTGCCAGGTATGGAAATTAATAAAAATGCCCAAAGTCGGTCTGGCGGTAATTTTTTATTGGGATTTAACACCAAAAACACAATTTAGAATTTGGAAACAAAAAGAAGATCTTAAAACATAAAAGGAGAACAAAAAGAGAGAAATCACAAAACGCTATATTGTAGCGAAGCAGATTCTCTCTCCAAAATTCTACTCCGTTCAGGTACCAGATTAGGGTTTATCATTCGTTCGATTCAATTTCTTCAATGTGTTTCAGTGCAATGTGAATTCGTTTACGTTTTGGCTGTTCTTCGTGTTTGACGTTTGCGTTTGCCCGCTCTTTTTCAGCTGATTTCTCGCTTTTGAAAGAAGAAGAACGATGGTGAGTTTTTGTCCGTGGATTTAGATATCTAGATTCTAGCTTAGCTGATTCTGAGCTCGGAATTCTCGATTGGTGTTATTAGGTTTGGTTTTCTGATTCGTTGATTTTGTTTGGTGTTTCAGCTTCCGCTTTCTCTGCTGAAGACTTCTCAAGGCCACCCTATGGTATGTTTCTCGAACGAAGGCTCTGTAGAGGTTTATGGTTTATTGAGTATGTTGATGTGTGTCTTA
>JAYMSL010003846.1:0-11851 GCA_036897195.1 Plantago coronopus | reverse complement strand
GATGATTGTGTTGGCTCAAGGGATTTTGTGTCGGTTTTGGTTAGGTTGTTGGAATCGAGCTCGAGTTATGAGATTAAGGAGAAGGCTGGTAACGAGATTACGAAGATTTCGCATGTGGGTTCGAGTAAGTGGTTGTGGCGTGAAGATGAGTTTCAGAGAGGTTTAGACGAAGCCCGTCCAGGTTCGGGTGGTGGCAGAAGAGTGAGGTTGGTTTAGGTGCTTGGAAAACTAGTGGCAAATCCCCTGTTGTTGGTCCAGGTCCGGATCGTGGTTACAAATTCTGATGTTGCTGGGTTCAGGTGTTGGTTTAGGTGTATTCGGGTTTGGTGTGAGGTTTAGGCGATCCCATGATATTTGGGTGTAGGTTATGGTTTAGGTGTAGGTTCTGCTTGTGGTTCAGGTGTAGTTGAGTTTTCAGGTCTTGGTGTTGACATAGTTTCGGGTGTTGGTTTAGGGGTTCAGGTCTGGTAATGTCTTTGACATCTTTGTAATTGATTCTGAGCATTTCTTATGCTCGTTTCTAATTTTTTTTCTAAAATTGCCGATCCAAAAAAAAGTTCGCTTTGGGCCGGAGCCCGCACGCAGGGGCGGAGCCAGGGTGGGGCTGGGGGTGGCGTCCGCCCCACCCAAATTTTTTCTTTTTTTTAGTATATATGTAATATTCCCTTTGTTCCAATAAAAACTTCATAGCTTTCTTTTTTTGGTATTACATTACAAACTTATATCCCATAAAAGGAAAGTTTTTATCCCACTCACCAATTCTTTATTATTTCTCTTTCTTACTTTTCCAATACTTTATTCAATCTCTCTCTTACTTTATACTCCACTTTCAATTTTTCTCACACAATACTCCAAGAAAGTAATTATTTTATTATTATTCCAAAATCTAAGAGAAAGTGGGCACTTAGGAAGTTATTAATGGAACAGAGAGAGTATTATTTAAAAAAATTAAAATTGCCCTGCCCAAAAATTAAATTTTTGCCCCCTCCAAAAAAATAATATATGCATATTTTCTTTTATTTAATGGCATATATACCGTTTTTTCAAGAAATTAGAAATGTACCTAAATTGACTTCTAGTTTCTTTTTGGTAATTCTTATGGTATTCTTTTGTAGTTTATTTTTGGTAATTCTTCTAATATTCTTTAATTTCTTTTAGTTTAGTAAAGAAGCAGACAATTCTCAGTCTCTCTTTTAGTCTTTCTCTATTCTTTCCCAATTCCAAAATATCACGTATCAAAATTCAAACTATCGACCCTATAAATCACGGAATTCTGTAGTCTCTCAGTTTAACCTGACCGATCGGCCCTGTGATTCCGGTACAAATTCCGATATTGCAGTATGTGATAGAAGAGAAAAACTTGGGAGAGACCACTTATTTGTGGACTTTTCAAAAAGACCACCTGATGGCATCATAATATGCGATGTTATCAATACAATGTCCAATGTTACTAAATGTTATCATATTAGTAATATTAGTAACATTGAACATTGTATTGATAACATCGAATATTATGATGATATCAGGTGGTCTTTTTGAAAATTTCACAAATAAGTGGTCTTTCCAAGTTTTTATATACAAACAAACATCATTTCTCTTTTATTCAAGCATCAACGAAAGATTTTTTGGAAGTGGGAAGGCGAGATTAATGAGGAAGTTTGAAAGTTTCAGTAAAGATTACATTAGTTTTGCTTCTAGTTTTGGGTTAGAAGTAAAATAATTAGGAATGTTTGTTTTATAGAAATTTACTAAATCTACCTATATCACTAATTTGCAAAATGTTTTTTTTTTATCACTGACTTTCGGGTTCAACCGGACGGTTCAACCAGATTTCGGGTAGACATACTGGTGATAAGGGAAGATTTCGCTATGGAGTTGGGTCCAGAACCAGCCGGGGTGAACCGTGGTTGAACCGTCAATGGCCCGAAAAAGGAAGGAAAATATATTTAAAAAAAGACATCTTCTTTTATGTCGTTTTTTTTGTTATTTTAGAGAAGATTAGACTTCACTTTCTCTCTTATTCATATATTTTGGATGTCTTATTTGTTTGCATTTGAACTCTTCTACGACATTTTATGATGTTTTTACCTTACCAATGTTAATTCATTAATGAACGATTGATTTGGATGTCCAACATGCCGTTTTATCTATTTATCTATGTCATGGTACTACATTAATATAGTTGTCGATGTGTAAAATATGTGCTTAGGTATAAATATTTTAAAATTGAGGTTGGCTCCGAGTTGACCCTGACTGAACCGGCTAAACCCCTATCAGACACACAGTCCGGCCCGAAATTCGGATGCGGTTTTTAAAACATAGCTGAGTTGCAATAATGATTTGAAATTATACTATTTCACAATTTTCTCAATAAATAACTAACAATCTCATAGAGATTTATTTCATGTCTATATTGTATGAGCCAAAACCAACAATTGGAATTACGACGTTAATCTTGCGTGTCTCTGATGTATCAGTGTTGCATTTATCCTTCGAAAAAGATATATACTATCCTAATTCCTAATAACAGAAATTAAAGAGGAACATTGCTGAAGGTTTTCTGTGTATTAAATTGGAAATTTTCTGTTTGTACAAGAGCCCTAATGGCAGGCTATTTATAGCCAGATATCATGCATGTAATATTCTTAGCTTTTTACGCAAGATGTAAGTGTAAATATCTGGCTATAAACTGACCTGATCACAAAATGTGGTAAATGTCATACAGAGCGCGATGAATGATATCAGGTTCCTCAACCAATAACATAAGGATACACTCGGATTCTATGACGTTCTTTTTACCAGTGTGTGAGATGGAATTCTATCAGTGTGGACTGTGTACCTTTGTAACTAATCTATATACATATAATTCGAGCATATCGATATAATCTTGAAATTTGTTCCTGAATTTAATACCAGAACACAATAACATGGGTCATATACATTGTAGAGTTGCAATTTGCTTGGAGTGCTGGTTACTAGTTTAACTCATTTGATCTTTGTGTGTTATGAAAATGTCCGTTGATTAGTCTTGATGATATCTGTAGTTATTTCTTTTATTTCATAGCATTTTAGTAACAAAATATGACTCTGAGTGTACAACTCAGCCGGAATAAAGATGCATTGAGAATGAACGCATGCTTGAATAGTTTGTACGCGTAGCTCTATGATTTGTACCTCCCAAATGACTTGGGGATTGTAATCGTACACTGCCCATAAAAAGCTGTAACAATAAGAAGCACATCGATGATGTTATACGAATCGGTGTTTGCCTGTTTCAAATTAGCACCGGGAACGCCTGCGGAGCCAAATTCATCGTTGCAGTCAAGAAGAGAGCCGGCAGCTGCCGAGGCAAGACCGTTGAGCTCCATACTTCTTCCTCTATTCAATATGCTTAGAGCAGAGTCCACATAAGAAATAGAGTCGCCTAAGTCAGCAATACAATGCTCGGCATTCAGTTTGGTTCTTCCAGCATCATACTTCTTGGCGACACTTATTGACGTTTGTAGAAAATCCTTACACTTTGCACCTACAATTTGAGCCAATGTTAACACATTCACTCCACGGGTACGCGGATCGGATCTTAATACCCTATTGCAAAACGCAGGATCCTGGACCTCGCCACACATGTCACCAACCAAATCGGCTTGGGCGGTGTTACCAATCAGTAGCAAAAGTAGGCAAGCAAACAAGAAGGACAAAGAGGACGCCATTGTAAGAAGAGGTTTGTGTTTGTTTCAATATTTTTTAGTGGTTCTTCTGGGATGATTTATATAGTGCTGAAACAATTATCTGTACATGGGAGAAATATATTATCAGATAGCATTTGGTAGGCTTTATTGATCTGAATTATTGACAAGTGGGCATGCACAAACTAAGTAAAATATGCAACAAGTACGTAATTATTGATCTATAATTGAAATTGTATGGCATGGAATATTAAAAAGTCTCCAATGCTTTCAATACACTTGCTAATTTGCTATTTTAGCCTATGCACAAAACAAAACATGGTGGTAATAATACATTTACTTGTGGCTCCATGATTGTATATATTTATAGAATGGAGATAAATTTACCCAACGTTCTATTTTGATCAATTATAGCTTTTAATCTTGTGATCTCATCAAAACGAAAGTGACTTTGTTCAATGTTATATCCATCACATGTTTAGGGTTTTTTTTTTAGTCTCTCGGCTTAGTCGGAGCCTATGCTGTCAATTAAAATACTTCTCAGATATTCTCTCGACTTACTCTTGCTAATAACTGTACAACATTATTTCTCTACCTTATTTCCAGATTCCAGATGGAATGCAGATTATCTGGAAGGTTGATCAACAAGTTCCTCTACATTGCTATGATGCCTTTGATTCAACTTTTCTATTTACACCATATTTGTTTCTTAAGACATGGAAATATGGAATCCATATCTGTATTTATTTTTTTGGGTCTTCAGGAGCTACGTGTCCGTATTATGTGGTGACAACTTGGTGTCTAGACTTCTTGCTGTTCAGGGTATACCGATGAAAGATTAAGAACAACAGGTGAGTCAGGTGTGTGGTTTGCCAGAAGCTGAGAAGTATGTTGTGCCTTGAATTAAATTATATATGCAGTTCTTAATCTGGCATTAAGTTTCCTATTTTCTGGTTAATAACACATCATCTGACAGACAAAGTATGAAATTCGAGAAATTCCTGAATAGGATATGAAAGAAGGAACTTTTCAACTCCACTTGTAATGTTTACAACAACAGGGAAGCAAAATTTGCCCTGCTTCATAAACCCTCTTTGTTGTTTTCCGATTAGTTCAACCCGGTCCTCGCGCGTGCAGACCCGATTATGTTAGCTTCAACTAACACGTTTAGTCTGCTACAAATGGTAGACACACCATTGGTTATATTAGAAACAATACAATATACAACATGATAAGATGTTACCAGATAACTATACTGTACAACCTTTAAAGTGCATTGTACTATTGAAATCCCTTAGTCATTTGGGATGTACAAATCATAAAGCTACGCGTACAAACTATTCAAGAACGCGTTCATTCTTAATGCATATTTATTCCAGCTGACTTTACACTCAGAAGTCATATGTTATTATCAAATGGTATGAAATAAACTAAAGATTTCATTGAGATTTCCGTTGGGTTGCAGTTGTATGCGCCAAAAACAACAATTGAAATTACATTATTCTTACGTGTCTGTGATGCATCAGTGTTGAATTAATCCATAACAATACATAGGGCCAACTCCTCAAAAAGTAGCAATTAAGTCCATTATAAGCACTAGCAGCAAAAGTATCTGGTGAAATGCCTGAGTATGGCAGTAATATATATAGAGGTTTGAGTTGGTTCGACTAATCAGAAGACAACAAAGAAATAAAGCGCAATGTTCAGTTAGATCAAGTATCTCATGAAATGAACTGAATCTTACATTCCTCGAATTTAAAGAGAACTTTCATATCAGCGTTGGCCTAGCTAGTCACTTTGGCAGCAGAAGATTGTTTCTTCATGTGCTGTTTTTTTTTTTTTTAAATCAGAGTCCATATCCTTTCTCTTTTCCTCCCCTCCCTCCGCTTCAAAGCAGTATTTCTGTGTTTCAAAATGGTAGCATAAATCGATTAACAAAGCTGAGGCTCTTTTGTTGCAAACCATCGCGGAAACGTTCTCCGTCCCATCTGTTGGTGGAATCAGACATCTGTACTCAGTCTTCTCCCAGCCACCTGCCTCATCTTTCTGTTGTGCATTTGACTTGTCAGATGAATGCTTCGTCGTGACCTAGAATAAGCCCTCCTCACTGCACACTCTGCTCGAGCAGGCTACTAAGTTCACTTAAGAACAACTTAGGCTGTAGCAAACCATGCCTTAAATCAGACGTGAAGGATTGTAAGATGATTGTATTTATGCTACGAGACTACGATGGGTGAGAAACTGTGAGAAATAAAACAAGGTTTTCAGGCAAGTATGCTTTGTCCAGTGGAATGGTCTAGAAGGTTATCTTGACACGCAACACTAGAAGTCGTATAGATGGTTCTTCTCAATTCTTGAAATGCTTTGATCAGCAGTTTGATCAGCATTTTCATCAGCCATACAGTATTATTTACTGTCTGATGAACAAGCAAAGATTATAAATTACATAGATTTTTAAGCAATGACTGGATTAAGATGCAAACATGACTTGGTACTTCATAAGGACAGATCATACAGAAGTAGTTAACTGATGCACATCATAAAAAACATAACTAAAAAGAGACACAGGTACTGATACATTGCCAAACTGATCACAGAGATTCGACTATGTAACAAGTGCCTGATTACAAGTAATCTTCGATGACATGGCACCTAAACTAGTACTTAAAGGAACCATCACCGCATTCATATTAATTTCTGGGAGAAACAAGGCTTTCATCAAAGGCCACCCCATCAATAATAAAATTATCCCCTCCACCAAGAATCAATTTTTTTGTTATTCCGGCTTTCAGGTCACATGTAACCAAAGCACGCTTATCTGTGTTACACAAGAGTTGCTCATCCCCAACAAAGCACAGAGGTATAATTGTTTCCCCATACTCATGGGCAGCAATGTGGTATCTGACCCAAGACTCCCCAAATCCATACTCATTCATCACCCAGATATCAGTGGCACCAGTACCCAAGTTATCAACAATCGACAAACGCCCACCAAGAACAGCGAGTCCATTGACATTGCTTGGTACACTTGACGGATATTCACCACCATAACCATCACGACAATTCCTAACAAACTCATCAGGGATAGGAATTTCAAAAAAAAGTTCATTACCTAAATCAAAAGCAGCAATGTCATGGTGATATCCCTTACCATCACAGATAAACCAGTGCACAGCCCCATTAACAAAAGCCCCACCCGGTCGGATTGTTAAAGCAGGAGTAAATTTACCATAAGGATAATCAACGTCCCTAGTCCAAACTCTTCTTTTTACAGAATAGACATCAACTAATGTAACTTCATAAGGGTCACGAGATGTAAGTTTAATAACCTTAAAATCATCAGTATACCTGTCATGTCCAAACCCATACACAATAGATTCGTCATATGGTAAACCTTCCAAAACAAAATAGTTCTTCCAAGGTGAAGCCGAACGAGGTATGACAAATTGCTGAAGGGTAATGGGATTTATCAATGAGATGAAACTAGCACTGTTTAATCCCATAATCAATCCGTGGCAGGTGGAAAGGGGACGAATTCCACCCAGAGGCATAGGCAATTGGTGGACCTGCTCGTCGTTTCTCAACGGGGAAGTGACAATGAATAAGCCAGACGAGTTAACCAGAGCAAGGCTTTGTTGTTGGTTTGTATTTTGGCGGGTGATAAGGTGTTTCTTGATGAAACTGGGGGAAGAGAGATTAGACCGCCATGACTTTGACAAACATCTGCATTTACCCACAGACTTTGCTGGAAGCCTGGAGAAAATCTCTAGCAGCATTTCTTTGGGGAGACGAAGGTTCTGGTTCGTATCCATGGCTGGAAGTTTGGAAGGAGTGTTACTCAAATCAATATGTGGAAGATGATGAAGAACAGAAGGTAATATATAGATGTTGTCATGAACGCTTCACCTTCAATATAATAGCACCATCAATGCAATGAATTAAGTTCAGATGACTTTCTGTTTTCCATTTATTCATGAGATCTAATTATTGAGAATCATACTGAGGATTTTACAGAATCCTCCTAATTAATGTATATATTGTACTTCCTTACATAGCTCAGCAATTAATATTCATATATTCACCTTTAACTCCGCCCATGACATTTTATATATATATATATATATATATATTAGGGAAATATCAAATTTCATTAAGAAAGATCATCAAGCATCTAGTACAAATGGTTGAGAGAACGGGAGGACCGTATCTCCATCAACATTAGAAAAACCAAACTGAGCTATCAAATGTGCAAGTGAATTACAGTAGCGACGTACGAAATTAAAAGAAATAGATGCAAAAGACTGAGCAAGCAGCTTTGCTTCCATAATGATGCCTCCAGCTGAAGAGAGTGGAACTTGAATTTGCTGGAGTGAATTGATAACATTGGCGCAGTCGCCTTCGATGATAACGCGCTGCGAGTGGTTCGAAAGTCCCAGGTTAATGGCCAGCTTTGCCGCAAGAGCCTCTGCGGTTTCTGGGTGCTGTATGTGAGCCACCTGCTTATATTCCCAAGCAAGTATAGTACCAGTAGAGTCCCTTGCAACAGCTGCTAATTTTGCACACGAATCATGAGAAGAGATACCCGCATCGAAATTGATCTTGACATACCCGTTGGGAGGAGACATCCAGTTTGCAGAGCTGGAGATATCATGCGCAGCTGGCCTTTTGAGGTGTTGTTGTGCTGTTTGATATCGCAGCATGTACTCCTTGGCAAATAACACAGCTTCATCCGGAGGAGTTTCTTTGTTGTCATGCACACGGCTGTTGCGACTAAACCATATAGCCCAGCAACCACAAATGAAGAACATAAATTCAACCTTTGATACCCTGCTACGAACATGTTCCAGCCATTCTCGAATCTCTGCAGAGCCATTGTATAAAACAGAATGCGACAAGTTAGATAGAGCCCAAAAAACACGAGCATAATGGCAATCCCGTAATACATGCAGTATACTTTCCGGAACAGAATTACAAACAGGGCAGTCCACATCTTGGACAATATGTCTATGCTGCAAGTTAGCAAGTACGGGAAGGGCATTATGCAATACACGCCAGCAGAAAATTTTGATTTTATTGGGGAGGGAGAGTTGCCAGACCCACTGCCAGTTCTGCAAATTGTTTCTGCTGCATTGACCACTAACACGAGTAAAAGCTTCTTCCCGCATAGTGAGGTCGAGAAAGTAGGCTGACCGAACAGTAAACGATCCGGATTGAGAAAAATGCCAAATCCTCATATCCTCTATACCATTCCCTGGGATTGGAATACGATTGATCGTTTCGATATCTTCGTCCCAGAAAAAAGTATGGAGAATATGCTCATTCCAAGAGTTGGTATCATGGTTTAGAAGTTCAGACACAGTAATGTCCCCAAGATCATAGAGATCAGGAGTGAATGGTAAGAAAGAACTATCTCTTGGGAGCCAGGGGTCATGCCAAATTCGTATATTATTACCCGTCCCGAATCTCCATCTAACCCCCCTTTTAACAAGGTCCAGCGAACTACAAATACTTTTCCAGGTAAAGGACGAGTTACCCTTAGGAACAGCTTCTAAGACATCACCATTGGGGAAGTATTTAGCTTTCAACACACGGCTAAGAAGAGAATTGGGGAACTGAATAATTCTCCAGATTTGCTTGCCCAACATAGCCTGATTAAAACTTCTGAGATCTCGAAAGCCTAAACCCCCCTCTTTTTTAGATTTGCACATTTTCTTCCAACTTAGCCAGTGAATCTTATTTTGGGACCCATTACCCCACCAGAAATTAGCAATTAGGGAATCAATTTCTTTAAGAAGATAATCAGGAAGCCTAAAACAACTCATAACATAGGTAGGGATGGCTTGAAGGACAGATTTGATTAGGACCTCTTTACCGCCTTTGGAAAGAAATTTGTTCCCAAACCCCTCAATACGCTTCCAAACCCTTTCCCTAAGCCAACTAAAAACCTCTTTCTTCGACCTACCCATAGTAGTGGGGAGCCCCAGATATTTGTCATGCTTATCAACAATAGTCACGGGCAGAATTCTCCCAATTTCCTGGATATGGGAATCCGAAGTATTTCTACTAAAGACTACTGTTGATTTTTCAAGGTTAATTTCCTGACCCGAAGCTCTACTATATTTCTGTAAAATATGGTTAATTTCATGAGCAGCAGTAGAGGAAGCTTGACAAAAAAGAAGGGTATCATCAGCAAAAAGAAGATGGGAGATTCTCGGGGCCCGAGGAGAGACAGCAACACCACACAGAACCTCCCGCCTTTCAGCATCCTTAATTATAGAGTTAAAGGCTTCAGTACAGAACAAGAAAAGATAAGGTGAGAGGGGATCTCCCTGCCGAATCCCCCTCTCTGGCTGAAATGACTCAAGTGGGTCTCCATTAAGGAGGATAGAGTAAGAAACAGTAGTCACAGTAAGCATGATGAGTTTAATGAATTGACTCTCAAAGCCTAATTTATCTAGCACTCTTTCTAAGAACACCCATTCAACTCTGTCATATGCCTTGCTCATGTCTAATTTTAGAGCCATATAAGGATCTTTACCCTTAGTTTTGTTTTTCAAAAAATGATTCACCTCATAGGCTACCAAAACATTATCAGTAATCAATCTATCAGGGACAAAGGCTGACTGAGTTTCAGAAATTATTGTGTTCATATGAGGTTTAAGACGGTTGGTGATGGCTTTAGAGGCAATTTTGAAGACAACGTTGCTGAGACTAATGGGACGGTACTGGGTTATTTTATCCGGGTTCTTGCACTTAGGAATCAGAACAACATGGGTGTGGTTAAGGTTAGGAGGTAAGACATGATTGTTTAGAAAGTTCAAAACACATGAGATAACAGAAGTACCCACAATTTGCCAAAAACGTTGGTAAAAAAGTGCAGGTAGACCATCAGGTCCAGGGGATTTAAGGGGATACATAGAAAAAAGTGCAGAGCGTACCTCATCCTCTGTGAATTCTCGTCGGAGATCCTGATTAATAATAGGTGTGACTCTAGTCTCCATAGTTCAAGTAACATCATCTATATCTTCCGCAGTTGGTTGTATCGAGGTGAAAATACTCCGGAAATACTGATTAACAATCTCCCCCAAAGCCGCATGGTCAGACTGCGTGATACCTTGCCGATCTTGAAGCCCCAAAATTTCATTCTCGCGTCTTCTTGTCGTAGCTTGAGAATGGAAGAACCGAGTATTTCTATCCCCCTCCGCCATCCATCGATTCTTAGAGCGTTGTCTCCACATTAACTCTTCCTGATCTAGCTTTTCCTCCAGCTATATGGATATCGTTTTTCGTTGCTGGCAAGTTGCGGCAGTCTGCCATCGGTTTTGCAGTGCCTCCAATTCCTTCCTGAATCGACCGATATCTCTGTTCACACATCCAAATTCTTCCCTGCTCCAATTCTGTAGCTCCATTCGACACTGTTCCATGTTACTTATGAAATCCAGATCTGGGTTCCAAGCAGCCTCCACGCGCCGCTGGCATCCTTCCGCCGTCAACCACATCTCTTCGAAACGGAAGAGGCGCCGCCGACGTCCTCCGCATCTTTGTGGCCTCCTCGGTTGCCCTTGTAGCTGCAGAAGAAGGGGGCATGGTCTGAGTTCCGATAGCCAAGATGTGTCACTGTGGCGGATGGGAAGAGTGAGCACCATCGCTGGTTTGCTGTAGCTCGGTCAAGCCTACACTGAATGAATTCTCCAGTTATCCCTTTAGTAGACCAAGTGAATTTGTGGCCTTGGAAGCCTAGATCAATGAGCCCACAAAAGGATAAGGCATCTCTAACATCCTTTAGTCTCCAATTAGGTACCAGGGCCCCACCCTCCTTTTCATCTTGTGAAGTAACCTCATTATAATCCCCTATGACTAGCCATGGTCTACTGGAAATTTGAGCTAATTGCTTTAATAATGCCCAAGTATGCTTTCTCTTGCTATTGTCCGGCTCACCATAAAATCCGGTAAATCTCCACACTTCCGAATCCCCTGTTAATTGAACACTAGCATCTATATGATGTTGCGAAAAGCTCTGAATCACCAAATTCACATCCTTATCCCATAATAATGCCAAACCCCCCGAACGACCGATAGAAGGTACCGCTAAGCCAAATAAATTAAATCTCTGTTTAAGATTATCAATCCCATTGGTCCCTAACCTAGTTTCCATGAGAAAAATA
>JAYMSL010003845.1:0-11852 GCA_036897195.1 Plantago coronopus | reverse complement strand
CCACACCGATGGAGGTGACCCTTCTGGAGGACAGTAGGAGGCTGATTCACTCTTTCGATGATGTAAAGATCACTTTTGTCTATCGTGAAGCTAATCAAGTAGCTGACACACTTGCTAAGAGAGCTAGCTCTCATGACTTTTATGCCGTTTTATGTAATAACTCTAGTACTTCTGCAACTTTTTCCTTACATTTGATCTGGATATGTCCCCAGCTTGGCTTCGCGATGTAATTAACTTAGACAAACGATCGTACTTTAGGACTGTTTCTGTTTATTAGTTATGAATGAATTTCCACTTCAAAAAAAAAAAAAACTTTACATTAATACTAGAGCCTCTTCCCACCCGCCTTCTCTTCTCTTGTGTTCGATCCGGAGCAGATTGCTCCAGTCTTTCTTTCCCTTTTCCGTGCTTTTTTTCGTTTTATTTTCCTTCTTCAATAAACCAGATCTGAAATCGTAATTTGAAACCTAATCCCACAATCTGAAGGTGGTTGTAGAGGTGGTGAGGTTGGAGACGTCATGCCTAGTTGTGATGGTGATGGAGGTTGTTTAGGTGTTGGATTTGCGCGGTTAGAGGTGGTCAGCGGTGGTGATGGGGTAGTTATGTTGGTGCAGAGGTCTATCGGAGGTGAAGTAGGCAGACGATGGTTGTAGAGGTGGTGAGGTTGGGGACGTCGTGCCTAGTTGTGATGGTGATGGAGGCAGACGATGGTGATGGAGGGAGTTTAGGTGTTGGATTCGCGCGGTTAGAGGTGGTCAGTGGTGGTGATGGGGTAGTTATGGCGGTACAGAGGTCAAACGGAGGTGGTGTCGGTGCAGAGTTCTATCGGAGGTGAAGGAGGCAGACGGTGGTGATGGGGTGGTGACGGTGCAGAGGCCAATCGAAGGTGAAGGAGGTGGTCAAGTGGTGGTGATGGAGACTTTGTAAAATTTGGGTTGATTTGCTTTGATTGGATATGGTGTGGTCAAGTGCATTCTGCATCGGGTCTGGTTAAGGATGAGATGGTCACAGTGGTGATGGAGGAAGATGGTGGTGCAGAGGTCGCGTCGCGATGGTTCTGGTTCGTAAAAGAGAAATGGAGTAGCGGTTAGTCCAGGTTCGGTTCGGAGGAGCATTTGTGGCAGAAGTTTGTTGTTTGGTTTCGGTGTTCGTTAGGTTTAGGCGAACAACCTGTGTTTTGGTCCAGGTTCGGGTCTTCTTCAGATGTTTGTTGGGTTCAGGTGTGGGGGTTAGCTCTAGTTTTCGGGTGTAATATTTACTTCATAGTTTGTAATACTTTGTTGTTTAAAAAAAAAAAAACAAACTTAATAGATTTTAATTGAATTAAAGTGAACTGAAAATTCAAAGTGAACGGAAGAGTTAGATTTAAATGAAAGATGAGATTGATGAATAAATTCTATAGAAAACAAAGCAGATATGTTCCATACAAACATTACTTTGATACATCTTTCATGTATATCATCCTGATGAGTATATGACTATTTTTAAATGTTATGCTTGGTGCTCTAATACGATAATTTACTGATCAACAGATTCTTCCAATTCACCATATACACTAAACTCCATTGGAGGCAAAGAGAACTCGTTAACAGTCCTACTCCCACCCCGGATTTTCTTCATCGTACGCAAGGCAGATCTACAGAGCTTCACAAACTCGTTTTCCATGTTTGCGAATTCTGCTAGAATCTCAATGAGACTTTCCATATGTTCTCGTCTACCTTCACTATGACGACTAGAATCCTCTGATGAAACCAACCTCTTGTAGCGAGAGAAGATATGACAAATCAACATCTCACATTGAGCTATTAATTTGCTTATAACTTGAGTCCCAACAAAAGGCTCTTGCAGAAGTTTTTCAATGAAAGACATTCTGACTAGATTACCAGTTCTCTTGTCATACTTCTTCAGGATCTTCAACATTCCTGATTCAACAAGTACGAAATGTTACCTAGTGAAAGATGAGCCTACGACAAGTTACAGAGTTGTGGAGGGGAAGTTTAAAGAGCAAGAACCTATGTAGTTGAGAGCACTGTAATTCTTGAGCAAAACCATCTCTCCATGGAAGTCTATCATTCTTTTTCCTAATCTCATAAGCTCTTGTTCTGAGTCTCTGGCCTCGGAAATCTCAGCTTTTGAAAGCTATAATCCAACAAATTTTAACAAGAGTAAGGTCATGAATCACTCATGAATCATGATGACATTATTATGTAATTCTTTTGCTTTTTAATGACTAACAAGCAAAATATATAGGCTATATTATTATATAAAAGAATTTTACTCCCCAAGTTTTAGTTCATTCAACTATATATTATATCATTTGCTTTATTATGACTAACAAGCAGAATACATAGATGTTATGTGTGATGTGTTAAAATCCTCTGTTTTAGTGCCTTGAACTATTTATTGTAAATTTGTTTGAAATTAAATAATCCAAATTTAGGAGTTATAAGGTGGTTTTGTGGCAAGGACGCTGAAGTAGCACATAAGTGGTTAAGGGTTCGAACCCGGTTGAGGCATAATGCATGTTGGTTTAGATTGAGATATAAGGTTGGTATGAGATTATTGCAGTTATATAAGGGTGGTGGAGATGTAAGGGTGACCGAGTGATAATGATGCTGGAGTAGGAAAGAGAAGTCTTGGTTTAGATTGGAGATATAAGGTTGGTATGAGCGTATTGTAGTCATAAGGGTGGCAGAGTTAAAAGGGTGGCCGAGTGATAATGATGCGAGAGTATCAAATAAGAGGTTGATTGTTCTAACCTTGTCGGAGGCATAAGGTGGTTTAGATTATTGAAGGTATAAGTGTATTGTAATTATAAGGTGGTATAGTATAGATGTACAATTAGGCAGTTAAATTTGTTGTTTCAAGAACCCAGAGGTGGTGCAGTGGTAATGTGCAAGGTGTATTGGTGATAGGTCCCGGATTCGATTCCCAGAGGTGGAGATTTATTTGGTGTTATAAGGTTGGTATTGGTGTGGTGCTATAAGGTGGTATTGAGTTGTGTAGATTAGTATAGGTTAGTGTAGGAGGAGGATAGGATAGATTTGCCTATTAAAAAGAAAAATAATTGTTTCAAAAAAGAGAAAAAGTGAGTGAGTTATTGTAGAAGTGTATCATAAGAATGGGAGATTTGTCTTACTTTTTAAAAAGGTAATTCAAATTTGTCCATTTAAACACGAAGTAGATATACCGCTGGAGAAAATTACATTTTGTGATGCGATAATTAATTTAACTTGATGCGTTTTACAAACCTATAGATAATTAATATTTCTTGATGCGTATCACAAACCAATCTAGATTCGAATCGAAATATAATACTCGATTTTACTCTTGACAGAGACAGTTTATAATGGACTCACCAGTTCACTGAGTGGTTCCCCAAAAGTCGACAAAGTCATATTTCTGAGTAGAAAATAACATATTCACAGTGACCATTATCTTTGTAATTACGATTACGATTAAAAAAAACAAAAAAAAACAATTTGTTATCTTATCCCGGTGTTGTTGGGAGGTCCAAAAGTAGAGGAAACCATCAAAATCTAGTACTCCTCCCATAAATATTCTTCCCTCTTTCTTTCCCTTTTTTCTACTCTCACGTCTTAAGCTCAACTAGCAAGTAGATACGATGAGAATACACCCAAGTCCCAACTTCAAGTTCATGATCATAGAAAACTCACTACTCATTAACATATAGAAAACCTAAAATCTGTATATCCTCCTAACATTCCACATCAATTAAGTTTTCTTAACCAAAACTTAATCTCTGTTAAATTCACTGAAATTATCTGAATTAACTGAATTCAGTAACAGACCTGAACTGAACTAAACATATAAGTGAAAGTGAAACAATAACATAGAAATTGAGGGGATCGAAAAACAAGAAAAGGCGGTGGTGATGGTGAAGAATGGATACCTGCAACTTGATAACGAACTGCTCCTCTTTATACTCAAAGAACCAATTAATCTTGCGAACCTCCATGAACACAAGTTTCAAAAACTCCTTCATTTCATCATCATCGCCGCCCAACCTGGCCCGCTTAAACGAGCTTATCTCCCCGTCGTCCACATACTTGTGTGAAGTCGGATAAATCAATTTGAGCTGTTTCTTCAAATCTTTGTAAGAAATGAAATTGTCTTGCCAATCAGCTGGTACCTCTTCCAGAAGGCTTCTTACAATCTTCCAAAACTGCATTTTTTTTCTTTTCTCTTTTCTTTCTGTGCTAATTAAGTGAGGAGCAGCTAATTAAAAAATGATGATGATATTATTTTTGTTGGGCACTTAGACGGAGAATGGTATATATCCCGTTTTACTGCTATCGAATATCCAGGGGAATATATCCCAAAGATCCCATTGGTTTGAACGTTACATACGGACTTTTATGTCCTCTTTATTCACTTTAATTTTTTATGTCCTTTTTTGGTTGTTTTTCAGGGCAAGAAAGGAGACTTCGTTAAACTATTACCAAATAACCAAAGACTCGGGAAGTTGACTATTTTCTGAGATTATGTGGGTATATAAATTATCTTCCAAAATAATACTTCACTTTTTAATTTCGTTCCAAAATATTTTTTCACTTTCAAAATTTTATATAGCCAAATTATCAATTCAATTTATATAATCTAAATTTAGTAGATAAAGTATTGTAGTACACTAATACTCCTCCGGTCCAATATAATCTTCTTATTTCTATATTAGTCTGTCTGAATCTCATAGACAAAATGGAAAAAGTTTGAATTTGAACAATCAAAACTGAAACTAATTTGAAACTGGCCAATCATATGTCCAATATTTCGAGTTGAGCCTCTCTTTTTGAAATATATGATTATAAGAAATGAAATTTGGAATATCTGTTTTTTCATTGACAATGCAAATTTATATCAACAATTTTTGTAACAAAACATAGACTGCATTTTAAACACATGTAAGGGGGTGTAGGATACATGACGAACGGAGGGCAGATAATATGATAGTTAGATCTCTCAATTGCTCAGAACATGTGATTCATTACTTGACTAGATAGTTCAATATCATGTTTTCATTGTGGTACACAAAAGAGTAGCTTGTCTCGTAGTAGTGTCCGGGTGTTGCTTAACTCCACTTTCTTGCATAGACCATTAAAGTATAATTCGAATTTGAATAAATTACTGGTTTCGAGATTTGAAGAGTACATTCAAGGGTAAATCATGTTCAAATGGCGAAAAGCTATGCAGTGTTGTATATATACTCCTTCCATTCGTCTTAAACGCTTTGATTGCCTTTTTGCACAGTATTTTAAGAAAGTGTGTAAAATATTGAGATATAGTACAAGTAGGGTATATTGTAGTAGTTAATGAAAAGTAAATTAGTATAAGTGGGTTCAATTGCGGTAGTATATTGATATATAGTATAAGTGGGACAAGAGTGTGTAATTTAAAAATCAATAAAATCTTTCCATTTTTGGAAGCGTATAATTATTAAGCGGACGTTCAAAATGCAAAATGTAGCATTATTAAGCAGGCAGAGGGAGTATAGGGGTGTTGAACCCTACCCTATCATTTTCTAAAGTTTGTTCACCCGCAAACAAAAGATGTATTACTTCTAGCATAGTCATCAGTATTAAGATTGATAGGTATGTAAATATGCCTCCCTCGGACCACACATACCTCTAGAAGGGATCTATGCTCGAAGAAGAAGTTCCAAGCTCAGCTTTAAACTACAAGTCATGGGAGCATCACATAAACCGTCCAAGGGAATCTTATCCATAGTTTCACGAAGAGAGTACCATCCTGACACTCTAGCGACTTCATTACAGAAATTTATAAATAGGGGACTCACGCATTTAATGCAGGTAAGTATTATCAACTATTCACATAGTCTTGTTTATCATTCCGAAGGGCCACTTTGGAGGGCAGTTGAATCAATCTCCGTCTGACAAAGAGCAAACCGAACAAAAAGGGACTACGTGTTTCAGGTCTTAGGTTGAAGGTTGAAGATTGAAGATTGGATCTAGTTGTCAAGAGAAGATTGTGATTTACTTTGTAGTTTACATTGCAATCTAGTTGTTAGGAATCTCTTGTACTAACAAAGATGATGCCGCATCATATATGATGAGCACGAAGGAGAAATATATAGTAAGAGAGATTTCATTAAAACAAAGAAGTTATCGTTTGGTGGTTCCCAAAAGACGTTATTATCATAGGATGGTACGAGAACCCTAAAACTTGAATCTTGCAAAACAATTCTCATTAAAAGTGTGAGAATTAGATATCGTCCAAATTTTGTGAAATTGACAAAAAGATGAAAATAAGTGTTTCCCTTAGTAGTAATATGCATCAACTGGTATGACATTTATCTGGTCCAACAATATTCGAACAAA
The DNA here is from genome assembly GCA_036897195.1 of Plantago coronopus. Taxonomy (NCBI): domain Eukaryota; kingdom Viridiplantae; phylum Streptophyta; class Magnoliopsida; order Lamiales; family Plantaginaceae; genus Plantago; species Plantago coronopus. Next base: position 5,496 of record JAYMSL010003845.1, on the reverse strand, counting down.
TTATTTGTAGGTATGGAATTTTTTTTTAAAAAGTAAATTACAAAAAACTATTCTGGTGTGTGACGCCCTTACATAAAAAAAATATCTACATAAATTAATAAGGTATTATTACATATACCTCTCCTCCTAAATCACAACTTATCATCGGAATCTCATTAGATCAAACAATAACATACAAGTCCTAAATCATGATTCTAATAAACAATAATAAACGCATCTTTATAATTTGGACTAAATTGTAATATTCACACTTTATATAATTACAGTTTCAAGTTAATGTCCTTTTCTTACCTTTAAGTTTAAAAAGCCAGTGACGAACTAATTTGACAACGACTAAAACTCCAAATAAAGCACAACTTCAATTGGAAACATAAGCGAGTCTTTTTTCGTTTTTAAAACTCCAAACGAAGCACAGTTTAGAATTTGTCGAAATTAAGTTTCCTGTACTTGAGTTTCTAATCTCCAACACTCAGGTAAAGCTTTCTTCTTCGTCTAGCAACATTTTCGTTTTCGTTCTTCACTCTTCCGAAACCTAGATTAGTTTACATCTGTAGGTTTTCTCTTCTAACAATTCCCGTAACGTGCTCCTGTTATCATTTCTGTTTCGTATTCTCTAATATCAGGAATCGTCAACAATTGTGTCATTTTGCCCCTTTCTATGGTTTAATCATTAGGGCTAAATCTTTGAACCAATTTAATTGCATTTACAGCTCCTCGTAAAGATGCTGGAGCTGTTCAGCTGGACTATGATCTTCTCTTTGGGTTTCTATTACCTGGCAGAAACTGCGATTTCCTTTTCAATCAAGAGAGTCATTGTTTTCTGATTTCTTGTATTGCTTTTTTTTGGAGTTTTATTACTTGGGAATCGGAATAATATGCAAATTAGGTTACCTTGCGGTGGTTTTAGCTAAGTAACCTTTAGAAGGGGCAATGACGGTGAACTTCATGAAAACCATCGTATGGTTAGCTGATAATGATTCATCATAGTTGTGTTGCACATTTACTTTGTTATCCTAGCTTGCTAGTTTAGAGTATGGATTTCGCGTATCGCATTTATGATGTTGCTTCTGGTTCCCTGAGTTGGCACCGGTACCTTTGTTATGAGAAGTGAAATTATCATTATTGTTTAGGAGAAGACCCTGAGTTGAGGGCCTAATGGTTGGACTGATTAAAATTAGGGTGCATTGTCGGTAATACTTAGGTGGGTGGAATGTTTTATCCTAATATATAAGCTGTGTGAGCATACTAAGGGAGTGTCGTTTACACTTGGGTGGTGGGTTGTAATTGTTCCTAATATGCTTGTAAGGAGTGTGCTTAAACATTGGGCAATCTAATGCAAGATTTTCCCATAATCACGGAAAAATTTCTTTCATTTAATTCTGAAGTGGGTTTTTATTAATGTTTCGCTTCCTGTTTGTTGCAGATTGACAATCAACTACTCCGGTGAGAAGCAATGGCGAAACATCATCCTGATCTGATCATGTGCAGGAAACAGCCAGGAATAGCAATTGGAAGACTTTGTGAGAAATGTGATGGCAAGTGTGTGATTTGCGATTCTTATGTGCGCCCTTGCACACTTGTCAGAGTGTGTGATGAGTGCAATTATGGATCATTCCAGGGACGTTGTGTCATCTGTGGAGGCGTGGGAATTTCTGATGCCTACTATTGCAAGGAGTGTACTCAGCAGGAGAAAGATCGGGATGGTTGTCCAAAGATAGTCAATCTGGGAAGTGCAAAAACGGATTTGTTCTATGAACGTAAAAAGTATGGTTTTAAGAAAAGGTGACCTGTTTTATAGAGATCAGCCAATGATGATAACATCGCATTTTGGATGCAACGTTATAATTCGGCACCTAAAGGTTTAAAGGTACTGGAGTGTATTAAGTTAGATTTATATCCGATTGAAGTGGGGTTGTGAGTCCCTGTATAATCAATTTTGGAAAATATTCTACTTAGAAATTGAGATATTCTTCTGTGGCTTGTAGCCGTTCACCATTTTATGCTCGCTCTACCATATGATATCTGAAACTGCTTGCCATTGATGAAATGTTTGGTCTTCTCTTCTTCTTGATGTGTTATTTACTTGTCATTTATTTGTGGTGCACTGATAGTCTACGTAGTTAGATATTGTATGATGAGATCCTGTCTTGAAAGATTTTTATATGTATGTTGTTGTTGTTAGCAGAAGGAAAATAGCTATTGGTCGTACACACAGACAACAAACCTTAGGAAAACAACTTCTTAATTGCAGATATGGCTGCTGCTCCAGTTATGATATCTAGCCAATCAAGAAACTGGAAATTCTTAAGCAAAAAATGAAATCAACATGTCTCGTATAGAGCACTAAAACTGCAAGCTGTGCATTAGAAGGCATCAGCATATGTTAAGTGTACATTAAGACAAAAACATAGTAATACACAACAAGATAGCCTAAAATATCCTTTAGACTTGAAGTTGAACAGTGAGTTTATTAGTTGTTGGATTCAGGGTAAGGGCCAAACTGCCAAAGTCTTGTTGTGGTTCAAGGGAACTAGCCATGCTTTGGTGGAGTTGGAGGAGGCGCAGGTTTCGGGACGAAAGGCAGTAGAGGGGTGCCTCGCAGGATAGTTCCGTGTTTGGAAGCCTTTGAACTTGGAACAGGGTTAACAGGCCGATAATCTTCCAAAAGTATATGTTCTGGATCATCAACGTATTTGCTGTTAATGTTTTCCTGCAGATTTGTGATAACTTGTAAGTTTATGTTGTATAGATGCACAATAGCTTGTCAAGGAATCGAAACCTAAGCCTGCACTACTCTGATCAGGTGACATGTAGCTATCTCCTATTCTACGTTATTTTAGTGATAAATCCAAAGGAAAATAGATAGATTACAGCTCTAGTTGAAGTTAGTTTTTACCTTAAGCTTCCTGTTTTCCACGGTCTTCTTGTGACCTACTGGAATCAATCCTGTGACCAACATTGGAGATTCATACAATTTGTCAATATAATAAAGCAAGTTGAGCATTGGAGTTATCTAGCCAGTTATAATTAGTATAATCGTTGGAGTTACATAGGAAGTATTTGCATCCAGATTGGCAATTTAAGTTTAAAATCGCAACTTGTCACAGGTTTAACTGTTTAAGCAACCAAAATTGGATGGACTTGTTCAGTGCTTGTAAGTTGTAATGACTAGTGCTTTAAGCATGCATCTTTCTAAAGAATGTGAAACAGAGGATGCTGAAAATAGTTACTAGTGCTTTGTTGCTTCAACTTATAAACTATCAACTGATCATTGCTTTTGCATTTCTAGTAAACATAAACTATGTTTGAGGTTGCAGAGACAACAGAGATACAGGTTCAAGAAGAAACGCCTTACCTTGATCTGTGGCGATTCGTTGTTTGGTGGCAGAACCAAGGCTGACAAGAGCAGCAGTTTGAATCAATACTAACAACACCAAGAAGGTTAGAGCTTTCATTGTTGGCAACTTAAATGGATTGAGAAGCAAAGCCAAAAGCTAAGGATATGGATGAAAAGAATTTCTGAAACTTATAAGTCCAAATAAATAGTGGTAGCAAATCTGGAGGAGAAGAAAGAAAAAGGCTTATTTTTGGTGATTGCAGAGAGGTGAATCATAATTGAGAAGACGTGGGTTTCAATGTGCTATTGCTGTTTGTTGGGAATCGTAATGTTGAAGAGTTAATATAATTTGTATGTAGCTAGCTAGCTGCAAAAATGAATGAAAAGAATTAATGAGGAAGATTGCATTTATACATTCTTGGTTTGGTGATGATGATCATCAACTAGATTGATATACATTACATACTGGTGAATAGAATACTCTGGCGGAATGGGAGCAAGGGCAGTAAACTGTTACTATTCCACCTCCCATACGTCTATTATTTGAACATGTGCGTTATGCACACATCTACGAGTAAGTCTCCAGAAAGGCGGTTTTATGATGGAAAGAGGGGACAAAAGTCAAGCTCTTGATGTTATTTTTCCTTATGTTTAGTCAATGAGCCATTTCGACTATTTCCCCAACAGTTCCAACCTGTTGAATCGTCGGCCATATCTATCCTCAGTTCCTTGCTTCCTGCTATTTTTTTCTTCAATGACCATGTCACAAACAGACTGTAAGAGTTAGGAGAAACGGTCTTAGCATCTGTTGTAAAAGTACCTTTTGCTTGCACGATAGAGCTTTGCAATTTTCATTTGTTACTCCCTCCGTTCCATTACAAACTTACTCAGGTTAACACAATACACTACTGTGAGTATTGGTGATTCCTTTAAGCCCCAGCGAGAGAGTAAGATATAGTGCTTCAGATAGATGACAAGGAACAGAGATACAGAGTGATCTGAGTCCTTTTGCCCTCAATTACATAATTTTGCTTGGAACAAATCAAACTAGACCCCACTCACCATCACAGGTAGAGAACTAGACTGCATTTCCAAAACTTATTACTTGTAGCATTAATCAATTCTTAAAGTAGATTAAGACTGAATTCAGACATATTCCTCATCTCTACTTGAAATATTGATGATGTATCCCAAAATATGAATATATGATGTTAGTGTATAACTTTTTGCTCGGAGGTAAGAGTACTTTCATTCTGAATCAACTGCTGCTTTAAGGTATCCGGCAGGAAGATACTGCAGAAGAATGTCTGTTATCCAGGTTCATTCTTTACGCGTATAACACTAGATTGTTATTGTGTAAACCTTACCTCACTAACTATAGACTAGAACATGCATCATGTTCTGGTGTATATATCTTGCTCGAACAAACGTAACAATATGGATTTATATAGTTATTGAGGGGGCTGCGGAAGTCTGTGGTATTAATAGTGTTGGAAATTTTTAGTATCTCAAAAATAGTTTAATAAAGTTATTAAATTTAAACTTTGACTCAGTTTTTACATGTTCAACAAGTTTTACTAAGTTTGTCTGATTTATTGTTACTAATCTGATCTATTTATAGCATTATTACCTCTTCAAAGTAGTGTCAAAGTGAGAGATTCATGTGGGAATTTGTTGAGATTTTGGCAGACCACGACTTCGGTCTTTGACTTGGTAGAAAGGCCATTATGTATATATATATACAAATAGTGTGGTCTAGCTTAATACTACGTTTTGAACTACTACAAAAAACCATTACCCTTCCCTTTCTATTTTTTCACTAAAATTAACGAAAACACTTGGGGTATACACTTTGTTGGCTTCTACTGATTCATTGATACCGGTTATAAACCGAATGGTGCATTTAATCCTGGGAGGATATTCGAACAATTGGCGAATAATCCTTTAGGATAGTGCGTTAAGTTGCACGACTTGCACTAGGAGATTTCTTGACATTTCTAATTATTGCACCATGTGATTTCTCTAATGCTTCTAATTATCGTTTGCATATCAGATTTTCCTACAATCTAAAGGATTATTTCTCCATGGTTTTAGTGATGCAAACAAGACTGATTTTTAATAAAAGTGTGAACCATGTTTTCGTGAAACATTCATGTAAA
>JAYMSL010003844.1:0-11853 GCA_036897195.1 Plantago coronopus | reverse complement strand
GAGGTGGTGGAGGGGGGCGAGGTGGAGGCTGGGAGGCGGCGGAGGGAGGCGGCGTAGGGAGGCTGGTTTGGGTTTCTGGGTGGTGGAGGCGTGGTGGTTCAGGGTGGCAAGGTGGAGGCAGGGTGGCGGGGCAGGGAGGATAGGTGGTTCAGGGTGCCTGGTTTGGGTTTCTAGGTGGCGGTGGTGAGGTGGTGCAGGAGGCTAGGTGGAGGCAAGGTGGCGGCTCAGGGAGGCTTGGTGGTTTTAGATCTGGATTCCTTTTCTCTATCCTCGTTTTAGCGTTGAAGGTGCAATGGTGGTCGGGTGGCGCCGTGGTGATGGTGTGGTTGTGGTCGGGTGGTGTCGTGGTGTAGGTTGTGGTAGAGGTTAGGTGGTGCCGAGGTGTAGGTGAGTTTGAGGTCGGATGGTGCTGTGGTGTGTGGTGTAGGTTGAGGTTTTGGTCGGGTGCTGTCGTGGTGAAGGTTGAGGATGGTTGTGCTGTTACTTGTCGATTGTGTCTCTATCCCTGGTCCATGTACTACTGCCAGTCTTTGTTTGGGTCCTTTGGTTTAGGTGTTCGAGAGGTTCAGGCTTCTGTGGCTTAGGTGTTCGATGAGGTTTAGGTGTCTCTGTTTGGTTCCTGGTGTGTTTCAGGTTCCGGTCTGGGTATTGGCTCAAACTTAGTGTTGGTAGTTGTATTCGGGTTTAGGTGTGTGGATTCGGCGTGGTACAGGTGTTGATTCTAGGTGTTGTTTCTCGGCGATTGAGTTTTGGTTTGGTGTGGTATTATAAATGTCTTCATTTGTAATTCTCGAATATCCCTTATTATCTTTTTAATTAATGAAAAAAATATATTTTGCAGTTAAAAAAAAAAAATTAGGTTAGTAATACTTCTCCAATTAACGGATTTAGATTTAACTCACACAGATTCGTCTCCTCAATTCATGAGTTGCTAGCATATGGACTTATGGAATTCTAATCTTCTTCTTCAATCGAAGATAAAATAACATTTTTTGCGTCTTAATTCATTAATTGGTGAGTGGTCTAATTTTGTAAACTATGTTTTTTTGTGAAATTTTAGTTAAAGGTCCAATCTTTAAAGAAAAGCTTATGTATTAAAATGAGAGTTTGAAATTTATGGTACAAAAAGTTGTGATATATTGAAACTTGAGAGTTGTACTTTTACATTTTCTAGAATTCATTTCTTGTTCCTCAATCCCCAAGGTCCAGAAAGCAAAACCCTGTGTCTTATTTCCCAAGAAACGAATAATAAACCGGATATTCCACAACCGTTTTCACCGAACCGGCTCCCAACGAACCGGTTTCCCTGTCCTATTTATAAGCCCGTGACCTTCTCTCTTTTATCACGCCTATCACTTTCTCACTCCCTCACTATCACTCTTAAATCTCGATTCCTAGTTCTTATCTAATCATCAATGGCAAAGATCAAGATCGGTATCAATGGTATGATTTTGATCTTTTCAGCTTTAATCTCCATATCCAGCTATTTCATTTTGTTCAATTCGTCAATTTAGTACTAGTAGTAGTTTTTACGATGTTCTCGAAGCTGTGTTTCGATTCTACAATTAAATGCTTTCGTTTCTGTTTCTGCGTTGTTAATTGACCAGGATTCGGAAGGATCGGTCGTTTGGTTGCTAGGGTCGCTCTTCAGAGAGACGACATCGAGCTCGTTGCCATCAATGATCCCTTCATCACTACTGATTACATGGTAAATTTTATGAATTGTTTTCTCTTGACATCTGTGATCTGGATGTTATTGGTGTGATTTGATTGATGATCGTTGATGTTTGTTTGGTGTACAGACCTACATGTTCAAGTATGACAGTGTTCACGGTGTATGGAAGCATCATGACTTGAAGGTGAAGGATGAGAAGACTCTTCTCTTCGGCGATAAGCCAGTGGCTGTTTTTGGATTCAGGTAGTATTATGTTTGTGGCTTTTCATGTTGTGGAATGTGGATAAGGTGTGTTAGTTAATGAAACGATCTAAACTGAAATGGTTGTATTGATTTGATGATTAGGAATCCTGAGGAGATCCCATGGGCCCAAGCTGGTGCTGACTATGTTGTTGAGTCGACTGGAGTCTTCACCGATAAGGATAAGGCTGCTGCCCACTTGAAGGTGATTGTTTGATGATTCGATCTATACTGTAGTTAACATATTTGTCTAGTTTACTTTGGATCATCCAACTCACTTTTTTTTATCATGATTCAGAAATGATTTAATCTGTTCTATTAGGTAGTCTTTTGCACATTTGTTTTGTTTAGACAATTTAAGCCAGTTTATCATGATCATTCAATGATTCAGCATGTACTGTAGCAAAATCTTATGCATATTTGTTTAGTTTTCGACCATTGCATTAGTGTTATGATTATGTTAGGTTAGTGATCTCAAATTTTATTGCAATGCTTATTCACTTATTGCATTTGGTCTCTATTGTTGTAATTTCCTTATTATAAGTGATTCTAGGTTGTTTTTCCCTTGTTTCTGCAGTTGTAACTTTCTAAACATTGGTTTTAGTCCTGCATTTTGTTTTGTGAGGTGGCTTTGAATTCACCTCATGATGTAAATTTATGCAAAAGCATATTGGATTCGCCAATCTTGTCAAAAATGAACTTTCAGTTTTTATTCTTCATCCTTTTGAGTTGTTTCTAAGGAAGCTCCTTGTTCAACTAATTGACTGTAATATTAATTGTTCCATAAAAATCTCAGGGTGGCGCCAAGAAGGTTGTTATCTCTGCCCCAAGCAAAGATGCCCCGATGTTTGTCGTCGGTGTCAACGAGAAGGAATACAAGTCTGACTTGAACATTGTTTCCAATGCTAGTTGCACTACCAATTGCCTTGCTCCATTGGCCAAGGTTTGGGCACTTTCCCACATTACTTTTTAGTTAACATTGGCATTGATTTACTAACCACCAAGCTTTACATTTCTGCCAGGTCATTAATGATAGGTTCGGTATTGTGGAAGGGCTCATGACCACCGTCCATGCCATGACTGGTCAGTAAATCCCAATCCTCTTTCTGTTCTAATAACTTGAGTATGGTATGGATGTAGGCGTTGATACAATAGTTTGTTTCCTGTAATTATTCAGCAACCCAAAAGACTGTTGATGGTCCATCAAGCAAGGACTGGAGAGGTGGTAGAGCTGCTTCTTTCAACATCATTCCCAGCAGCACCGGTGCTGCCAAGGTATTAGTTTGAGTATTATTGGTTATGTCAACTTAATCTTCTTCATGTAAAATTGTAAATGAGAGTGAGATTTGACGTTGTTTTCTTCTACCTAATATGTAGGCTGTTGGCAAGGTCCTTCCAGCTCTCAATGGAAAATTGACGGGGATGGCATTCCGAGTTCCCACTGTTGATGTCTCAGTGGTGGATCTCACCGTTAGGCTAGAGAAGGAGGCTACCTATGAGGAAATCAAGGCTGCCATCAAGTGAGTTCATTTCATTTTAATTTTGTTGTGTTTACTGAGGTCTATCAGTATCATGTGTGTATAATTATAATTAGAGTTTGAAATCTAATATACTTTTCCTCTCTGCAGGGAGGAGTCCGAGAACAAACTTAAGGGCATCTTGGGTTACTGTGAAGATGATGTCGTGTCAACCGATTTTATCGGTGACAGCAGGTAAATAACTAAGAATTGTATGTTATACTCAGTAAACCATAGTGACACCTCTGAACTATTGGCCAACATTGGCTCCCTGCCTTCTTATCAAAAGTAACAATTACTCAATGCTGTTGGTGTGTTGGTCAGTGAGTGTATTTCATGTCTATTAGGTCGATGTATTCTGTAAACTTTGGAGGTACTCCTAATAATATGATAGCAGCAGGGTGTATCTGAATAAAGTTGAAACTCGTGGTCTAGATGTAAATTTTGGATAAACTTGTAGTATATGTTGTCTGTCTAAATCTATTAATGCCTAACTTGTATGTGATGCACCACTTTTTTGCAGGTCAAGCATTTTTGATGCCAAGGCTGGAATTGCATTGAGCAAGAACTTCGTGAAACTTGTCTCGTGGTATGACAATGAATGGGGTTACAGGTAATGATCATCCTAAACCACCAAGCTCTTTAAAGTTTCTGGCTTCACTCACACATTGTTGGTCAAATGGATTTCTTGTATCTAGAATATATATTGACACCAAGATTTGTGTTTTTGCAGCTCCAGGGTTATTGATCTGATCGTTCACATGAATTCAGTTGCTTAAATTCCGCCATCTGAGTTTTGTTAATCAAGTTTCAGGCATCTTGATTTCATATTGTATTATTAGGTCGCAAGTTGTATCCTACAGACATAACTGCGCGGTTTCATGTTTATCATTTCCATTGTTGAATAATCGCCCCATTTTGGGTTTTGATTGAGAATCAAGATGTGCTTTTTGTCTATTTTTCTGATATAGTTAGATTTAATTGTGTCTACTCTACTTTATTCTTTCTTCGCCATCACCTCCTTTATTTGTGCATCCAATGGACTGGTTATGTAAAAAAAAAGAAAAAAAAAAGCCCAACGGGGTTAATCTGAGGAATCGACATAATAGTGCGATCCCCGTGATGTGAAATTCAGATTTGAATTGGAACTCTATATTATTCGTAGACAGTTCATCTCCTCCTGTATTATACACCATTGAGGCGAAGCTTAAGTTGTTAAATTCGTCAAATTTAAAAATCAAAACTGGGATGAATAGCAATAGTCTACGTTATCAAGTATGGCAAATGATGTAGTAGCTGTGAAGACATGCATCTTGATGATCCATTTCGAGTTCGAGATCATGGTTGTTCTAATTTATCAGAGCTCGTCGTACAACAATGTCATTGCCAGAGTGGCAGGACGATGGTCGGATACCTAAAATTCAGGTTTAAGATTTCGCTAATATGTGAATTGTATGTTGATGGTGACGATGATTTCTTCACTTTGCAAATGTTGGTTGAATTATTCAAGCATTCTTTCCTTGATTTGGATGTTATTACAGAGCTATCTAGGCTAAAAAGTTGGAAGCAAACAGCCGTCTTACTCACAAAAGTAGAATCCATAAATACGACTGATAGCTGATAAATTGACTCAACGTAAAATGGTTGAGCAATTACTACTACTTTTACTAGAAAAGTAGGAAGCATAGAAATGTAGTCTGCTAAAATGAAAATAAGATCATACTCATTTAATGTTTGTGAGAAACAGAGGGAGCACAATGTAATGTTCTCAAGACTCCCAACTCCTTAACACCAGCAGCACGCGTTTTCCTCGTCTCTGTCATGAGAGCTTGCCGAGCTTCATCAACTTTTGTACGAGCTACGAACACGTCGAATATGGAAGATTGAGTCCAGTCCTTGAGGAAAGCCTCTTGCCCCCATGTCTCCGGTATCACTACACCTCTAACACTCACTTCTTTCCAATGCTTCTTCATTCTTTCAGCTCCCAATACATGATCTTCCAGTTTCTCTCGACCTTTGTCACCATCACTGTTCATGAATGGTGCACGAGAAGGTGGTTCTGCGGATCTGCAACGTGAAATGGTGTTCGAGGGTCGGAGATGAGGTGCGGTTTTGGCAGGAGTTGTGCTTTTGTGTTGCTGCTCATCAAGCCTTGCATTTGTGGTGAAGGAAGGTTCCATGGTGAACTGTGATTCAAGAAGTGCATTGGTGCCAATTTGTCTGGCTGTGGTGTGTATTTATAGAGATAGTGTAGCTTGAAATGTGAGTTTATGCCCAAGTACACATTTCTTGCTTTCTGGCCTTATAGTCAGTCTCCTCTTATTTCCATTGGTTGGTTCTTAATGTTTGCACGTGTACTGTGATTCTTTCCTTCTCTATACTGAAGTATAACAACTCCCAGTATTCCACGGTACAACACTATACGAGAGATAGGAATAATCGACATCACTAAACGATTGAGTAGTGTTTTCTTAATTGACACACAAAAGTTAGATACTACTACGAAGTCCTAGAGAGAGGAAAAATCGACTCACTAAACGATCGAAGTGGTTTCTTAATTGACACACAAAAGTTAGGTACTACTAGGAAGTAATACTACTTATGACTATACCACCACACATCTAAATAAACACATAGTAAGTCATTTAACCCAATATCTTCTCTAGTTTGGTTGAGTTCCATGAAACAAGTATCAAGTGCATATGAGCAAACTTTTTTAAGCGGTAAAGATAGAATCGGTAATGAATCTCTATTCACTCCATTGTGACTCAAACCCTCAATACATTGGTTAGAGGAGAAGCCAGAAGCTTCTGACTAAACGATCTGCACTCCATTGTCAGCATATGAGCATACTGGTAAAAATGCATTCTGACAACCATTGGTGAAACCTTTCTAAATAGTAAATAGTGTTGCAATTATTCTTTACTGCAACATGATGTGTGTCATGATACTTTAAATATTGTAGGCATACTTCTGCATGTGATTTGTGTGAGCCTTTTTTATTGGAAACGATAAAGGGTGACTCGAACCCCGACCTATTAGTTGGAGGTGAAACGTATTACCAACTGAGCTGCGTTTCGTGAACCCGTTATAACACCTAAAAGCACCATGTGTAACTAAATCCAGGCTACATCAAGCAAGAGAGCATATACCTTGACAGTTCACATTGTTAGATTCAACTCAACTAACTCAAAATGTTCAATTGAAGCATATTGTTGATAGCAATAAGCCAATAGCCATTCACTAGCTTATGACTAACTCAATGACAAGTGATGCTATCAGTATCACTAAATCAGGGCCACAGCCTAGAATTTGTCCACGTTCACCTAGTTTAAGTCCTAAAAGTTCCATAAAGCACACAAGGAGTTGGTTTCTCTGAGAGGTAAGTATGGGGCTGCTAAGGGATGTGGACAAACAACAACACACAGACAAAAGGCCAGGAATTGATTCTATATGCAGCTTAAGACGTGGACATCATGTATTGTCAAGTATTTAGATACTTTCCCAACTGATGACGCTTCATTCTTCTCCGTCTTATGTTCAGAGCAACTATTGGCCGCGTTTCTGCAACTAGACTGTCACATCAGGTCCACCGTCTTGTCTTTTTTGTATCTACAAGATTCAAACTCAAGACTTTACCAACAAGTTTACTTACACACACAAAAAACTGTATCTGCTCGAAGCCATGAGAGACACTTGTATAGAGAATTCAATGGAAGTTTTACAATCAGTTGAGTGTGTGTTTCCAGTCTGTTAATGGTGATTTGGTATGTTACTTACAGTCTTACAGTATGATGATGCAGCACTGAGCTGCTGCTTCACTCGCTTTTGACAGCATAACATATGCGCCGGACAAACAAAAATGAGGCGTGAAAGCTTATTGTACCCAGAATTAAGAAGAATGCGTAGCACATGCAGGCAGTGTACCCAAAATAGAAGGATGCCTGCAGGACACCGCTCATATTTGACTTGAAATAGAAGTATACTGAATATGCAAACATGAAGATTGATGTTGAGCCACCGCACAAAATGGACCTGAGCACATTAACGACATTGTCAGTATTCAGTAGGTGGTATGATGGTAAAGATGAAAATGTTATGACAACGTGCTCAAATGGTTCAAAGTATATCCAACCGTTTGGCACTAGACTAAGCCGCTTTGTTAAGGCCTTAGTCCAGCAATTTTGTGTGTTTGGCTTTAGCACTCGACTAGACATCACTCATTTCCTATTTCTCTCTCTACCCTGTTTCTTAATCTATCTCATCAAAAAACTTAACATCACTCAAATTTTTACACATACCCCTTATCTATCACACATTCCTACCCGGCTACCCCCATATACTAATTAATATACTACTACAAACCTATATTCTCTCAACTCAATCCGAAATCCTTTTTTTTTCAACTCAATTCTACTTCAGTTAATATTCACGGACTAAGAAAGTCAATTACCTACCTCCCCTTAGTCTAGTGCCAAATAGTCGGTACCTATTCAGTTTCAAATTTGTATAGAACCTTGCAAATGATACAAATATAATCCACTATGTGACTTGCAGGAAACTTGAATAGAAACACAAAATTGTTCCTAGAACTAGAATCTTGGGTCTTGGCAGAAGGCATAGAACTTCGTCTGTCATACCCAACTGACATGGAACTGCCTTATGATTTTGGTAACACCACACACCATGACACCTTTCTTTCCAGGTTTGAGAAGATTTTTCTTCTCCTTTTGCACCAAAACTACCAAATCCTACTTTTTTTTTTGGAAACGGACTTACCAAATCCTACTAAATGCAAATAGGTTTGTGCACAGATATATGAAAAGCATAAGGAGAGCCACTGCAGTAGAATAAAATATAACAAGTAGATCACAAAACACGCACTATATGCATTGTGTTGAAAGAGATTTTTCAACAATTTGAGAAGAACATACCTCCACCACCATTGATGGTCCTCTGCTGCCAGCTGAAAGTATGTCAAGCAAATACTCATCATTGCGGTAAGTATTGCAAGAAGAACGAATGTCACGAACAAAATTGCTGGAATGGTGTAAATCTTATAGCCCCAGATGCTAGCCATCAAGTTGTGCAGTTCGAGGATAATAGCACTAAAAGGTAAAAGACCTCCAAGAAACATTTGGGCAGGGGGTTTCCGGAACCAAGACAATGAAGGAATCTCCCTTGGGATTTTCTTTGTTGGAGTTGATGGGAGATCAGATTTGTAGTGGTGTCCAACTACCGCACCAATGGCATGTAACGGAATTCCACCAAATGCGTAGAGAAGGAAAATTATAAATATGGTTCCAAAAGGAAGTGCTGCGGTGACTCCAACATATGCAGCCAGCATATTGAGCATGAATGACGTAAATATGAAAGGACCAATGAAGATCATCCCTGCCAGAAGAACGCTCCTTTCCTGTTTATTTTTAATGCAATAACATTTATTTTCATGTTGAAATTTGATATAAACATATAAGGGACATGGAATGACAGTGAATATTATTACCCATTCAGATTCAGCATACTGAGTGCATAAAGATGCAGAGGTATAGCCAGCGACGATGGAAGTAAGGATGTAAGAGATGAACAGAGAAGTTGACATAGCACCGCGACTGTAGGGATAGATAACTCCTACGGATGTCAAACCAAATACGATGCAAACCCTGCATAAGACTAGCAAGAATTATTAACTTGGCAGTGGAAGTGAGATAATGGAATTCGAGTTCATAGGAAATTGAGGGAAAATGCGTTACTAGGCTGCTAGTGCCTTGAAATGCAGTTTCTTATTTCACTTGGTCCACATTTAAACAGAACATATTTTACACCGGATCACGAAGTTGCACTTTATCGTGAAGTTGGACATGAAACATGACATCTTTTACACTGGAAATACCCACTTTATCATGAAGTTGGACATGAAACAGAACATATTTTACACTGGAAGCACCAAAACATCACTTACAGTAAATAGTCGTTTGAATGATTGCGAGGTATGATGGGACAGAATTACAGAAAGATCACAAAAAGGGAAGGGACAGCTTACATAGTCAGCAATTGAGTACCCGAGCCTAAGACAGCAGAAAGCAAAGGCATGTTGGGTGGACTTCTGAAAACATCCCCATGAATGTGTTTCCAACCAACTTCCTTATCATCTTCCTCATCTCCAACTGACCATCTGAAAATTCAAATATATAACAGCCACATTGGTGTACTGACTACTGAAATCTAATAAATCAGAGGCTAGCAAGAGAAAGTAGTAAATACCAAAACACAGAAATTTACTTTTTCAAATCATTCTTGAGATGCCTCATGAAAAGCACGGCTAGTAGTCCCATGAGCACAATTATAATCACAGTGGAATTTAAGAAAGAGAACCAGTGAATTTGTTGGAGAACAGGCATCACAGAAGCTCTTGAGAAGCGGTCCATTCTGGTCTCATAAGGAGTAGATGTTTCAGTCCAGAACACAGAATACGTGAACTCAACTTTGGCGTCAACATCTTCTGTTATGTCTACTACTTGAGTTGGATCACTGAATGCACTAACTTCGATGACTTGGTTACCGTTGTAAAGTGCATCGAACTGAACGTGCGTAAACAGAAAATACCTTGGTCCCTTTCCATCAGCAATCCCGTTTCCATCTTCCACTTTACCGACAAATGCCCACAGGGGGAGATTATCATAGTACATCTGGAAGTAAAATTCATTACTTATAGCGTCCCTAAATTTCGTGATGTTGCCTTTGTTGAGATTCTGTTGGCAAAGAACTGCCCTGGTCTTGTTCACGGCGAATTTGATCTCATGTAAAGCATTTGCCAACCGGTCCCCATTTAAAATTTCCCCAACACTTTCTTTCTTCTCAAGTACCTGATCTACAAAGGAGAAAATAACCAGAAATAGTCATTGTAAACTGATAATTCATGACAACTACAACCACTATATGTATACAATTACTTATTACTGCAAATAAAGGTTGATCTGATTTCCATAGCTAACCTGGACGACAGAAAGGAAGCTCATAATATTGGTATGTTTCACTGCAAGGAGACAAATAGTAAAAAATACATTAGAACAAAATAATCATACACAATTTGCTCCGATTAGCAATTCAAAGTACTACTACATCAATTTTAGGTAATGCTGCAGAATTGAATCATTAGACAGAATAGTGACGTACTTGACACGAGAATTTTAGTTGATATATAGAGACATAGTTCAGCATCATTGCTAGTTCAAACTACATTCTCTAAGAATATGTCAAGGCTCATTAGCACAGTCATGACTCGTGGCTAAAGAACTAGAAACCAATGGTGATCAGACTGCAACCAATCCTTACAAAGACTATTTCCCAAAATTTGAGGTAATGCCATTCTGAATACTGAAGTTACTATAATATTTATCCAAACAATGAGCACAGATCAGTGACCAAATCAAGAACCTAATCTTATTAATTATAACCGGCAAGGCTGTTTCGAGCCTCATGCTTGTCGGCGTTGAGGGACAGAAAACTACAAATTCTGCTTCAGTTCAGAATGGAGGTACAAACTTAATGAAAATGGAGAGCACAGATCAGTGACCAATACTATCCAGTAGTATACTACATTACTACTGAAAGACAAGATTAGTTTATTTTTCGCCTCAGGCCTTTAACACAGGCATCACCAAATCAAGAATTCAACTTGATTTGCAAATTAGTTTTGTGTATCCAGCTGAAATGAACTATCTAATCAGGTCTTAATTGAACTTATTTCTTTCTTAGTTTTATCTTGATAGCAGCAGACTGATGCATCTTAAAAGTGAATAATGGAAATCACTTTACAAAAAGCTTTCAGCTTTCAGTTACAATTGACAATAATGGAAATCAGTAGCCACGAAACATCAATAAAACCCCAATTGCAGAAGGAAGAAATTGTAAATACGAAAATGTTAATTAAGAATAAGAAAAAATGAAGATGATACCTGGGATTGTGAAGAGGCCCAATCTTGTTGACGAGAAGGGGTACTGAGTCACCTACATTGTAGATGTTGGCCGAATGAAGCGGCACAGGCAGTAGGAGTAAGAGATTTGCAAGAAATAGTAAGGGTTGATAAATTCTCATTTCAGATCAATCTCAGTGGTTCCCGGCGGTCGGGCGGTGGTGGCTTAGTTAGTGAAAGGCCAAAGGTCAACGTTTACTAGCTCCCGTGGATTAATAATTACCTGACCAAAATGTACGAATGTAATTTAATTTAGATAAAATTTTAAAATACACTCAAACCTTTTCGAGTTTTTGCACTTTACACTAAAATCTTTATTTTTTGGTAATTCACACTCGAACCTTTAAAACTTTTGGCAATTTACACTAAAGTTGAACAAACTTTAACAATCTTCCTAAATCGTATAGTTATTCGTTCCATTAGACAATTGCAATGTTCTTTCTCT
>JAYMSL010003843.1:0-11854 GCA_036897195.1 Plantago coronopus | reverse complement strand
CATATTGGATGGCCTTATTTGATTTGTTATCGAAGAACTTTAATTTTTATTTTTATTTCTCCAATCCCGTCGAGTATCGACGGGCCATTGGCTAGTTCACTATTATAAGAGCGGATTACATAACACTTGCTAACACCAATAAACAGCTTCTTCCCTCAGGGGATTACAGCAACACCTATGCTAACATGAGAATAACACACAACCTATTTACTCTATCAATTAGAGCAAACAAACTACCCAATCTTTCACCTGCAACACAGGTTACTCCACACTGTTCTTTGCAACTTTTCATCTCAAAACTCTTAAGTTACTTTGTCACTTTACACACCAGTTATGGTTGTAAGTTGATCTTTTGTTTTGCTATACTTGGTGAAAGTATGATCGATACAAGGGTTGGAAATCTAAGCAATGAACTCAAAACTAAGCTATAGATGAATATCAATGGAGCTTGGTAGGAGAGCTTTTGAATGCTTGAATGATCTTCGAGAATATGATTTCCAGTTACCTTCTTCAATGGAGATCCAAAGGTAGTTATTGGCAGGGGGTAATAAATGTAGCTGGTAGACACATTAAATGTCCGTAGACACACCCACCAATTTCAAACCTTGTACTTTCTGTGACATTGATGTTGACGGATTGTAGTAGCACACAATCTTCATATAGAAAGCAGAGCCCCACTTGGAAAAGTAGTCAGGTTCAAAGTCTCCAACCACCAAATCATCATGTGACTGAAAATGTAGCTTTACTTCTCAAGTCAATCATATGAATCTTTGTTGTCAGCCTGATGGAGACTTATCAAAAGGTAAACCTTCTCTTTGTCTTTAGCCTGAAAACTTTTTATCTTCATGTCTTGTACTCATTATTCGATTCAGCCTGATAACTTCAAGCTTCAGCCTTCAGCATGCGGAAACACTTTTTCAGCTTACCTGCACACCTAAACTTAATGAATAGAAAAACACTTAGATGAATAAACAGCATGAAGCCACCTAACAATTTTTAAGCTAGAGTTTAGCTTATTAGGGGTCATCAGCTTACTACTTATCCACACCAAAACTAACTAGGAGGCTGCTCAACAACAAGATTGTCCCTAATCCGTGCGTCACAAATGAATTTTAAGACGTTTTGCGACGGGTGGAGATACGTTCGCCTATTGAGACGGATGAGCTACCCGTCCCAAATTACATTATCTTTTTTATTTAAATGTATATTTACTTATGAAGTACACCTTAAAACCACCGGTGTTACCTTATTAATATTACCTAAAAGCTCCCTTAACTCTCTCCCTATAATTTTTTGGCAGGTATTCAGTAATAAAATAAAATCAGATTTCCTATTTTATATATAAAATTAAAAAATAATAAAATCGATTGACAAAAAGTACACATAATTTTTTTTAGAGAATGATTAAATATTGACATCCGGAGGGAATTTTTTCCTGTGGTCCATCAATTTTAGGAAATCTGCTGCATTGCATTTTTTTTCATTATTTTTTTACCAATATTTAGGTATAAAATCCATTTTAAGTGAACTAATATTAGTACTTTAAAAAACTTTTATTAGTACATTGCTTAGACTATATGTTGTGGTTGGTTCACCACAAATTGTGTGTTGTGGTGTGGTTCACCACATATGGTTCACCACATATGGTGAACCAATTCAAGGCCTGTTCTCGTCGCCCATCGACAACAGGCTCGCCTATTTTTTTTCTTCTTTTTTTATGCCTGCTTTTTTATTTATTTTTAAAAAAGCACACGCGCCTGCACCGCCTGTGACTCTTTTTTCCTCCGTTAGTTAATCACGTTTTTGACCCGTTTCTAAAATTCAAAAAATTTTGAAAAAATCACCAATGGATTTGTTATGTTTTTCTCTATAAATAGAAATGCATTTTGCATATATTCCGAAAAATTTTAAAAACGTCAATTTTATACTATTTTAATTAAAAAAAAATGTTATTTTTACCATTTTAATAATAAAAAATATATATTTGAAAATATAATTAACAAAAGTTTAATATAATTTTTTTTTAAAAAAAAGAAAAATTCGTGAACCAATTCACCATAACGTAACTGAAAATTGGTGAACCAGTGGATTCATGAACCAGTTGAACCACCAGTTCACCACACAGGGTGTAGCCTTACTACATTTATTTATTGTTAACAGAATTACTGTATTTTCATCTTTATTTTTATATGTTAAATTAAATAGGAATTCTGATTTACTCGAATGAATAGGTACTGAAACTATTTTCGGGAAACGTTGGCGTTTTCCATTTCTTTTGGAGAAACTTCAGCTGAACTTTTCTTGAGCGGCTCAGGTACGGCTATTCGTTCTCTTCTCTATCAGATTTTTGATGCATAGATTTTTTTTTTTGGGAGACTTAGACGGAAGCAGCCTTCTCCAACGAAGGTTGATGTTCTTAATGGAGTATTTGCTTCTGGAGGCAGTAGTAGCGACAGTGACGAGGGATTTAGCGCGAAGACGAATTTCAGCAAACCTGTTTATTTCGACCGGATCTGTAATTGGAGCCAGGAGATTGATTGGAATTCCTACAAGGAGGTGATTGGGGAGGATAAGGGGAAACCTACTGGTTTTGTGCATTGGCCTCCTCAATTCATTCATCATGTGGTGTCGTTGATTGATGTTTTATTCAACGATTGGCTATATATTATATTATATTAGATCTTTGGACTAACATCCTGTTGAAATGCACCTGATTTTAGTGTTTCTATCATATTTTTCATTTATGAATTTGTAACTTCTCTTGCATCTGTTACAGGACTTACAATTTTATTACCAACTTTGCTCGGCATACCCTTTTTGTAGTTGTGTTTTATATTATCTAACTTATTAGGGTGATTAGTTGGTCTAGCGGTAATTGGAAATGAGTTGCATGAGATCAAGGGTTCGATTCTTGCGGAGTGCAGATTTAGGAGTAGGCGCAGATAGGAGGTTTAGGTGTAATCTATGATAGTTTGTAATAATTTGCCGATTCGAAAAACAAATTATCTAACTTATTGACGTTTCTTCTTATTTGATGCTCTCTATAGGTTGAGCCATTTCACTGAGTTTACTTAAGAACTATTTGTGTTCATGTCCTCTATCTGCGTTTTACTGTACAAGATAGCCTTGCTTGTTATGGTTGCAGGTTCTAACTTCTCGAGGGGAACATTGCTTTTAATGTTTGAATGTTCTGTTTCCATATATATTGGTTCTTTAAGGGTTATTAAGTCCTGCAATGCCACTGATACGTTGTCTGACCACTCATGAATTCCCTATTGTCTGTGTCATCCTCGAATGCTTCTTTTCAAATTTCCAGTATATATTGGCTCTTGTAATCTTGAGTTATTTCCAGAAAACAATTTGTTTTAGGTAAACTGCTGATTTACTCTTAATTTATTTGCTTGTCGTTGTTTGTTGAGTTATTGGCGTAAGATTTGTGAACATTTCTCAGCTACTGGAGCAGTTGCGTGGTTGGTGCCACTCTAATGGAAGGTCATGTAGCGAAGTTTGTATTTTTTTTGGTAAGGTTTACTGGTTATTATTTGTTGTTTGACAAGAATGTCCATAATAGCTTCTCCCTTGTTTGAGTTTACCACTCCAAGAAAGCTGCCTAAGAGCCATCTCCAGCAGTCTGTATCAATCAGTTTTAGTGGTTACAAGTGAATTGGTACGTTTCTTTTTCTATACCGACTTCTTAGCTTTTGCTTATATTGTGTTATCGTTGCTATTTGTTGCGCACATATTTGGCACAGCAATCCATCTGAACCTAACAAGAAGGGTAGAACGATAGTGAAAACCTTCCTCATAAGTGTAACATAGCTGTTTGCAGATCAATTGTCACTCCAGAAAAATCACATGAAACGTCTCACAAGACATTGAGTTGTGTAAAATATGAGGTAAAACATGAATTCGACTCTTTAACCAACCAGTACATATTCAGAAATGGTACCAAAATTTAATATTATTTCCTAGCAAATACATGTAAAAACGATTTGTGGACTGAAATAGTTTATTTTCATTAAAAGTATAGTTCAAACCTACCGTATTCTTCCTAATAAATACGAAACCTTAATCAATTATAAGAAATCCTCCAAAATCCAAGAAAAAATTCTCAGCCCAAACCCCAAAAGTGCCCAAAAGAGGTAAAAAAATCCTACCTGAAATGTGTCTGCAACCACAACTGCCCGGTAATACCGTCGATCTTCGCCTTTCCCTTCCCTTTGCCTTTTCTTCTCTATCGCTTGAATATTTCTCTTCTCTTAGTTTCCTCTCTTCACTTCTTTTCCATGTGAATTAGAATCTGTAGAAGTTGATAGAAAATATCCCCACAAAACGTCTCGCTTCTATAGGTGAAATAGAAAATCTCGGCGTCAAGGTGCAATTGAGGTGAAAACTAACAATAACCTTTTGAAATCTTGACAACTGTAGCGATAATTGTCAAGCCTGTTTTCTCATCGCATTTACACCGTACTTAGGCAGATCTAGAATATAACTTTTATTATGTGTTAAAGATATTACAATCTCTTCATCTTTGCCATGGTAGATACATAGCTTTCTTAGAATGTGTTGGATAAAATTCTTCATAATACAAGTTCAGAATAACCTAAAAATTTGAATGTTACCAGTTCTAAAGATACATACTTATACATCAATACCACATGTTGCTAAATCCTTTCCGTTATTTCTTTAATTCTGATATCACGTGAAGTGCATTGTATCATCTTGCTTTTTTTAGTTCAAAAGCCATAATAAAAGGGATATTCTAGTTCTGCCTGGGTACGGGGTAAATGCGATGAGAAAATAAGCTTGACAATTATAGCTAAAGTTGTCAAGATTTCAGAAAGATCAAGTTATTGTCATTTTTCAACCTCAATTGTACAACACCGGGCTTTTCTATTTCACCCCTATTTTACCTATAAAACTGATACGTTTTGTGCGGATGTTTTCTATCAACTTCTACAGATTCTAATTCACAAGGAAAATAAGTGGAGAGAAAAAACAAGAGGAGAGAAATATCCAAGCGATAGAGAAGAAAAGGCAAAGGGAAGGGAAAGGCGGAGATCGACGGTATTACCGAGCAATTGTGGTTGCAGATACATTTTCGGTAGGAATTTTTACCTCCTTTTGGGCAATTTTGGGGTTTTATGTTTGCTGAGAAAATTTTCTTGGATTTTAGAGGATTTCTTATGATTGATTAAGGTTTCGTAATTATTAGGAAGAATACGGCAGGTTTGAACTATACTATTAATGAAAATGAACGATTTCAGTCCTCAGATCGTTTTACATTTATTTGCTAGGAAATAATATTAAATTTCGAACCAGAAATCACTGAAGATGTATTGATTTGTTGAAGAGTCAAATTCATGTTCTACCCTTTTTGTTAGGCTCGGACTGTTTACTCAGTATCATATTTTACACAACTCAATGTCTTGTCAGATGATTCATGTGATTTTTCTGGACTGACAATTGATCTACAAACAACGATGTTACACTGATGAGGAAGGTTTACACTGTCGAGGTAATCATTTAGCTAGCTTTAGTATTAATAATTATTGTAGTGATAGAGAAACATGTATTGCCTAATTAACTAAGATAGATCAGGATCTATTTGAACAAAGATCAGGATTTAGTAAAGGTTTCTTGGGTGCATTTATTTTACTTTTGTAGATCTGCAAAATGAAATCCTTATATACACAAATCCTGTGTATATGAGTGGGGATCTTGGAGGATCTATGGAATAAGAGATGTGACCTACAATGTTTCTAGAAAAGGTCGACATCATACATTCTGGTATTTCTGACAAACATTATGACATTGCATAGTTGTTCTGATTGCAGTCTGAACTCATGGCTGGTTCTGAAAAGAAACACTTGAAGCATAATGTAAAATCCAAGTCACCGGAATCTGATGCAGAGGACAAGAAGCCTATGAGATTCAATTTTGGTCATAGTCTGGGGCAGACTTCAGAATTTTTTTGTGGTGCATCAAGATCTTTGAAGGATGACAATAGAAAACTTTGTCCTATGACCTCGTGCTGGGCTAGACACTCAAAAGAGGATCCAGAGTTTTCTGAGTATATCAGAGTGTTACTGAATAGCCGTGGTGATGAAAGAATTGCATTGGTTTCTGATTTAATCAACACAGTACGAAACCTGGAGGAAAAGGTCAAGGAGCGTAAAAAATGGGCCCAAGAGATTGTAACCCATGCTGAAACTTTAGCTGAAAAGCAGAGGAAAATGAATAGGCTAAGGATGGAGGTTGATAAGATAAAAAGGGAAAATGAGTATAAGTTTGCAGAAATTGCTTGTAATTTAAAACTCTTAGAGATGGAGCAATCTGTACGGGTTGTATGGACTGAAGCTTGCCTTCGTACTAGCACGTGTAAGAGGCTAGAGAATGAAAATGCTCAGATCAAGGCTAAACTTGAAGTTTCTAAGCTGGAATTGGAAACCTCGAAGAGAAATTTGAAGAATATTAAAAATAGAGAAAGAAAGAAGAGGAGTAAGGTTAAGAAGATTGAAGAAGAGAAAAGATTTCTGCAAGCACAGTTCGACGAAGAAGAGCTAAAGAAACAAAAGCTACAACTCAAGTTACTTCATGTAGAGAAGGCTGCAAAAGAAGCTGAGGTGTGTAAATTTTCTGTATTTGTTTCAGCTGTATATCAACATGACTGGCAAAGTATGTTTTCCCTTCATATCACCTCGTGGGCTTTACATATAAATATGCTAGACATTTCGTTTTGTAGAACACGTAGACCTTACTACTATGAAAAAGCATTTTCTCCCAATTAAATATTTAACCCAATTTATTTT
Organism: Plantago coronopus; assembly: GCA_036897195.1. Classification (NCBI taxonomy): domain Eukaryota; kingdom Viridiplantae; phylum Streptophyta; class Magnoliopsida; order Lamiales; family Plantaginaceae; genus Plantago; species Plantago coronopus. The sequence continues at coordinate 5,042 of JAYMSL010003843.1, read as the reverse complement.
ACTCTTGTGAATTACTATTTGTTTGGACCTCTGTGTAGTTGGAATTACACCTACAAGTCTGTTAGGTAAATCTAGAGATCTTTTTGTGACTCAATTTTTTTCACGAAGTTTGTAATATGCAGTCGTAGCATAAGAATGTCAAATCAATGGTTTGCAGATCAAGCCTATATGAAAATATTGCTTATTTGATAGCCACATTTTTTTTATGATTACCTGAATGCATTTTTTGGCGAGTAAGAATGTTACTCAAAATTGCATGCTTGTGTTATCACTCCTGGCTTTGAACAGGGTGCAACACTGCCTCTATCTAAGTTGAATCCTTCAACTTGATCCTTTATGCACCTTATTCGAGCTCAGTGCAATCTGAATACTTGGTTATGAGCTAATAATCACTGATTGAAATTCGAATGGCCAACATGTTTCTCTATGATGGCTAACCTTGTTCATTTGCCCAGTTAATAAGCCTATCGGCATTAATCCTGATATTTTAGCAAGCAAGATTCACTTTATTCTGTAACTGTATAGCACAAGACTGTAGCTGTAGATATTCTTCAAGCTTCTGCTATTATTCTCTATTCATTGTTGTATTTAAGCAATTTTAGTATTTTATCTCTCTTTCTTCTTTTTACCACGGATACCTTCTTAAAGTGGCATCTCTGACAGTCACAGACACTTGTCATTGTGCTTTGTTCTCCAGTAATTGTTAATAGCTTCCGCCTTCTGGAACATTCTACTAAAAGCATAATCTTTCAGCTAATTTTAGACTAGCGGTGTTAACGAGATGAGTTGAGCTTATATTGAATATTGACTCAATTTATGTGTGACCCGGAGATTGTTTTGCTGCTGTTGGCGTGGAGGAATGGGGATGGCCATACAGGTTTCCTACCTAGGCTTGTATCTTTTTTTGGTCTCACACAACTATTAGGGGCAAAGCTACAAATGAAATGGCTGAGGATTGGCTCATCTAGTGCGCGCCTTGTCAAAATTTATGTTGGTTTGAGATTAGTTCTTTGCACAAGGAAAGCCATAAGATAAATGTTTCTCTCCTACTTGTACTGTTTGCTTGACTAGATACCTGACAGTCGACAGACCCTACATGAAAAGATTGCTTGTTAGTCGTTATTGCTTATTTGAATGCCACATTTATGATTACCTGAATGCATTTTTGGAGTAACAATGGTACTCTGAAATGCATGCTTGTGTTATCACTCATGGGCTTTGAACAGGGTGCAACACAAGGTCTATCTAAGTTGAATGCTTCATCTTGATCCTTTTTGCACCTTGTTTGAGTTCAGTGCAATCCGGATACTTGGTTGTGGCTAATTATCACTTAGCGAAATTCGAATGGCCAACATGTTTCTCAATGATGGCCGACTCTGTTCATTTTCCCAGCTAATAAGCCTACCTATCCAAATTAATCCTGATATTTATCACAAGTAAGCTTCTCTTTATTCTGTATCTATATAGCATACGACTGTAGCTGGAGATATTCTCCAAGCTTCTGCCATTATACTCTATTCTTCGTTGTATGTAGTAATTTTTATATTTTCTCTCTCTCTTTCTTCTTTTCACCACGGATATCTTCTTAAAGTGGCATCTCTGACAGTGTCACGCAGACATACTTGTCATTGCGCTTTGTTCTTCAGTAAGTGTTGTCAATAGCTTCCGGCTCGGGGCACATTTCTACTAAAAGCATAATGTTTCAGGGGTGTTAACAAACCGAGTTGAGCTGTTGGTGTGGAGGATGGCCATACAGGTTTCCTGCTATAGGCTTGTATCGTTTTTGGTCTCACACAACTCTTGGAGGGCAAAGCTACAAATGAAATAAGTGATAAATATTTGGATTGTTTGTGTATCTACTTACATCCAGATGAGGGCTTCTAATGATTTCATTCCTTAATTAATCCACATGATGGCTCAGCGTTCACATTTTCGTGGAAAATAAGTGATAATTTGATATGTCAGTACCTTTTATGTACCACTAGTATTTGTTGTTTTGTGAAATAACAGTAACTCTTCTGCATTTCCATATTGTAGATGCGATTGACACAGGCTTCGCAAGAAAAGAACCAAAAACTGACTATGCTCTCTGAAGAAAAGAAAATGGCAGAGATGGAAGAAGCCAACACAAGAGCAAAGTTATCCCAATTGCAGCAATACTATGAGACTAAGAATCAACTAGTTGAGGAAAAGCGCGGTAGACTTGAAAATCAATTGTCTAGTCTAAGATTGTCTATTAAGGTGGGAGATCGTCTTTTATATGAAAGCCCTGAGGCGGTAGCCTTTACATCCCGTGCTTTTCAGGAATCATCAACAAAAACAGACATCCTAAAGAGGCTCTGCATGATGTGTTCGCGTAATGAACTGTCCGTGGTTTTCTTGCCATGTGCGCACCTAGTTGTCTGTTTCCAATGCCATGGGGGTAAATTCGATTTGACGGGGGAAGTCTGTCCACATTGTCACAGGGAGATCGAACAGGCTATCAGGGTTCATGGTCGTAGCACCAGATCTCGCAGAAGTGTTCATTATCTCGTTGAAGGTTACTAGTATTTGTCTTTTATGTTGTGACTTGGAAGTTGTGTTGCTATTCATAAAACTGCTGTGGAGTATCTGTTTGTCATTTTGGTGAATTACATGGTGTAGAATTTACTTTGCTTGTGATTTCAAATAACATTCAGATATTGCCTTTCGAAAGTGTGCCTGTGTACCTGTCATTCATTGTCTTCAGGGGCGGACCCACACCAAAAGCAGGGCCGGGTGAGCTCCAATCCATTGTAAAAGATAAATATACATATATGCGTAAGTAAGACATTGAAGATACTTATTCTCCATGTCCAACCTGCAAAACCCCGTTGTGATGGATTCTGAAAACCTGCCCCTTTCTTTTAATCAGATTCTAGTTTAGAAGTTGCTGTGTGACTTGTTGAACGTGTTTTTGTACTTGTTGATGAGTTCTTATTTTTTCTTTCACAAGTTCTTCCCATGTAGTAACACAAGAAAAGGGTAACCACGATGTACTAATGAGTCGTGGAAGGTTACAGTTTTTGAACAGAGGGGAATGGCATATAGAGTTGTAAAGTTTTGGATGCTTCTCACACGCCGGCCCATCATGTTAGCTAGGATGAATGTAATCTTTAGTCTCAAAATTTAGTTCCACTAGAAATTTCGACTAAGTGGTCGAATTTTTTAGGAGGTGACACCCGAGTACAAACATTTGGGACTAAAGCTGACACCCTGTGAAAACACGGGCGCGTCTACCTTTCGTTCTTAATTGTATAGTTTAACATACACATATTTCAGTTGTATTCATTCACAACCGTTAGATCATTTGTATAATTAGTATTTCCAGTTGTACATAATCTTGACCGTTAGATTATATTTTAAATTGTACAACTCTAATTTCTTAAAATTTAACCACAAATTGATACATACAAACACATCCTTATATTAAATTACAAATTAACACAAATGCATATATTTACACCAAATTGTTCATCCCTAATTTAAACTTTACTAAGAACCCTAATTTCATTATATGTTTTATCAATCAACAAAAGATTAAGAAATAAAATGAAAAATAATTGGTGATTAAATTATGTAATCATCAAAGTATATGTATCGATGTCTACTGATTCCGAATGATGTGGAACAATTAAAATATAATTGTGTCATGGTGTGAATGATTGTGATGAGACTTAATTGAGAGTGAATTATTTGGAAGGCTTTGTTGAATTCTCCAGGAGCTTCACGCCATTTTTATGGCCTGCTATGAGCTTCATCCTGTTATTCTTTTTCTTAATTAATGATTTTCCTTACTTGGAATTATGGTTGTTTTTCTAGAGTGTAAATCAACTACGGAATCGATTATAAAATCGGTGGTTTTTTAATATTTATAGTAAGTGTTATTTATTGAAGATCTTTTAATTTTGTATAAGGATATGTTTGATAGTATAATATGCATGCTTAAACATAGAAAGTTGGTCATTGTATAATGTATAACTCAAATTTACAAATATACAAATGATCTAACGATCATGATTAAATACAACTTAAAATTGATAATGTACAACAAAATTAACGGACATGATTAAATACAAGTACAAAGGGTGTACGTTAAGCATATACAATTAAGGACTAACCGTAGACTAAGCCTACTAGACATCTAGTTACACAAATAAACAAAAGGTTTGAGAACTTGGTTTGCAATTAAGTGAGGGCAAATAAAAATTTGAACTAAAAAATCTATCACTAATATAGGCTTGAACTAAAAATTTGAGAGTGGTCATTTGACCACCCTTGGCATACATTGGCTTCGCCACTGTGTACGAAATCGCACTCCTCTATTAAAAGTTTTACTAAACAAAACAATTTTTTAAGCAATTATTATTATACATAGAAGCAGTTCTTTAGTTATTGATTCTAATCCCTCCAGAATGAACTGGCAGCACACTCCAGTAACAATTGAAGGTGATTGTAAAAAGGACATCATGGCACTCCAATGTCCTGGCCATCCTTACTTAATCACGGAAGGAATTATTTCAGAGATTAAACTTTTAGCTGAACCTTTTTCTTCTATTAATTTCAGTTATGTCCGTAGAGAGTGTAATACTTTAGCTCATTTATTAGCCAAATCTGGAGAGTCGGATAGTAGTGGTGGCTCGGATTTACCTTTTTCGCAGCCTCTTTGTACTTGACTTTTATTATCTATGAAAGTATTGCATTTTCGTCTAAAAAAAAATCTAATCCCTCCAAGGCTGTCATTTTCATGCATTTTATGTCTCTATGTACCTGATTAAAAACAGGTTATAAAATGATTACAAAATAAAAATGGAGGAAAACAGGTTATAAAATGAGTATAAAATAAAAATGGAGGAATACAGGTTATAAAATGAGTACAAAATAAAAATGGAGGAAAACAGGTTAAAAACGTACATAAAGAAAAATGGAGGAAAAACAGAAAAATGGAGGAAAAGGTTAAAAACGTACATAAAGAAAATGGAGGAAAAACAGGAAAAAACAGAGGAAAACAAGTTAAAAACGTA
>JAYMSL010003842.1:0-11854 GCA_036897195.1 Plantago coronopus | reverse complement strand
TGTCTGCAGTTCAGTTCAGTTCAGTTCAGGTCCATTAAGTTCAGTTCAGTTCAGTTCAGTTCAGTTCAGTTCAGGTTCATTAAGTTCAGTTCAGTTCAGGTTCAGTTCAGTTCAGTTCAGTTCAGAGGTTTTCAGGTGAACTGAACAGGACCTTAACCTATTAGCTTTAGTATATAGGGTTTTGCATTTATTTATATTCTTGTAAACACTCTTTTTTTATTATGATATGAATGAATGTTGAGTTGTCTATTTGAAGTAGTAAGAGTGTGTTTTGTTCACACCACGACTTTTAATATAGGTTTTGAGGTTTATCCTATACTGCTCCATTGATCAGCCTCATTTAAGTAATTCGCTGGCGGTGAAAGCTTGACGTTCACATGGTGGAGTTTTACCTTTTGTGTTCTTTTCTTTATTTTCGTACTTTTCTTGTTCTAGGCCTGAGATTGGATTTCGAGATGCATAAGTTCGCAATGTGATTGGAATGCTCTATGAATTCCAGTCTCATTGTGTGGTCTTTTTAATACTCCCTCCTATTTTTAATATAAAATGTTTTAGATTTTTCACACATTTCAAGACATCTTATTTATCTTCTTGATTTCCTAAATGTTCAACATGCATAATATTAATATTACCATGATCAGACATTCATATCACATGCATGTTTTACCATACAAGAAAAAGTTACAAATATCTATCTGTGTGGTGTGGTGGATGTTACCATGGCCACATGTTGATACCTCATCACGGAATGATGACACTGCTACCAAAGTACAAAGAGTAAAGGGTGAGTCATCACTCTCACTCAGGCTTTCTCCAGCAGCGACGCAGCTGCTGGAGATGAAGCAGCTCAGCCTTGCTCAGCTGCTCCAGCAGCAGCTGAGCAAAGGTTGAGCGGTGAGGCGCGCCTCAAGATTTGAGGCGCGCCTCACCTGTTTCCTATTTTTTTTTTTGTTATTTTTTAATCATTTTACATTTATTATCTATTTGTTTTAGTAATTTATATAGAAAGTAAGGTTGTAGTGGTGCAGCGGTATGAACTATTGAATGTGATTTGTATGACCAGGGATCGATCCTAGCTGATATAAGTTATTTCTTCCAATTTTTGAATTTTTAATGATTTTATATCTTAGATATATTTTTCTTCCATTGTTTTCAATTTTGTATGATTCTATATCTTAACTATTTTTCAATTCTACTTTTAGCATGTATAGTAAAATATTTGAGTGTTAACAACTAGAAATATAATGTAATATTTTATTCTTTTGTTTTTTGAGTTTTGATTTCTACTTATATTGAATTTTAAATTTTATAAATTTATTTGAAAACGTGAAATTTAAAAGAAATGAGAAAAGAAATATAAATGCGAGGCTGAACTGCTGGAGCACATTTTTGTATTGAAGCTGAGCAGAGGCTGAGATTTAGTGGAATGGTGACGTGGCAGAGTTGAGCCCCAATTTGAGGTTGAACTGCTGGAGATAGCCTCAACAATGAATTTCACGTGACAAATAGTAAAATATCTCTACCCTATTACACAAAATATAACCGAATGAGTGGCAACCAGCCCAAGCGTGTTAATGTCAGTTTGACAGGTTCCGCTTAGTTTTGGGTAGAGGTGTTGATTAGAATAGGGGCTGGTCTTTTTCTTTCTTTTTCTTTCTTTTTGGTCTCTCTCTTTTCTCTGTCTTTCTTATTCTTCTCTTTCTCTCTCCGTCTGTCTCTTTCTTCCCTTAACAGAGAAATGTGATTGGTTTTGTGTTTGGAGAACCACTAATTAAGACCCCTAAATATTTTAAAATCATCGACCTTTTTCTCTCTAGTCTCGCTCTCTCTCAATGAAATATTACATTCAAATTTAAACAAAATACTACCTCCGTCCAAGAAAAAGCTTCTCATTTTATTTTGATAGCCGTTTTTCGATCGCAAATTACTCCAAACACTTATTGAACAAAATTTTTTAAAAAATTATATTAAAATATTACCATAACCATATATTTTTAATGTAATTTTTCTACTTTTTTTTAACCAACATAATTTAGAAGTAATTTACGATAAAAAAAGTCAACAAAACTAAACGGGAAACATTTGACTGGACAGAGGGAGTAATATATATGTATACCAACATGAATGTATTGTATTTATTGTTTAAAAGTAAAGTGACTAAAATCGTAAAATATTATATGTAGTGTTGTGAGCGATTGAATAAAGTAGCAATTCCTGATGAACTGAAATATATTTATTTAAAATATAATTTTTAACTAAATAAACTTCAACTAAATTGAACCGAATTATATATTTATTCGAACTGACTAAATCATAAGATGAAAATAAAATAGCTTAAGAGTAATTTTTAAAATAAGTTATTAGCATCAAGTAATTCCCCTTTTTATTATAGATACTAATTCCCATTTTTATTATATTATACATACATACTAATACAAGTCTACAAATATTTGGCTTTTGTATGGAAAAAATATTATAAAATACTTAATTCGTTCAATGTTTTGGTTCGTTTAGTTTAATTAAATTAATTTATAATATTTATATTTAAAATAAGTTCAATTCAATTCAGTTTAAATTCATTTATTTCAGTTCAAACGTCCCGTATATGTATAAACATTTGAAATTTTGTAAAATAAAAAATGTATTTTATTATATAAAATAAAATCATGAGTCACATGAATCATGATCCACCTAACCCTCCCTTGATTGACTGTGGGCTCCGACTCGGGACAAAAGGTAAAGAAAGAAGAACTCATGGCCTCACACCTTGATTTTTTAAAGATCAGCCTGATTCACAAAAGAGATTTTCAATGAACTTTTAATATCTCCATCCGTAAGGAATTGCACCATTTTGTTATTCGGGCGTCTGCTTAATATTATAACGTTTTTAAAATTAAAAAGTTTATTATTTTTAAATCGCACACTATTATTTTACTTGTACAACTTTACCTTTTATTTATTATTTTAATATACCCATTTATATTATATCTCAATATTTTATTCACTATTAAAAACTTGTGCAGAAAGGTAAATGGTGAATTTATTGGTGTACTGACGGAGATTGAGGGAGTACTTATTATTGTCGATTAGCCTCGTACCAAAATGTTTTTTCCCGGCCCCCCCTGGTCTATTTAATGACACACATCTTCCTGCACACCAACACACAATTATCTACTCAACCACTTCACTGCATCACACATTTGCACACTTTCACCTTCACTCAACATGGGCTCTTCCATGTTCCTCATCACCCTGACGCTCCTCCTAAGTCCTTACACAATTGCACTAGCACAAGAGAGCACCTTAGACACCTACATTGTCCATGTCGAGCCGCCTTCTCGCCGCTCTCTAAGCGAGGTCTCCGACGATTTGCTAAGCTGGTATCACACATTCCTGCCCACCACAACCTTATCCGCCTCCGCCGCTGACCACCCTCACATAGTCCACTCCTACCGCCACGTTTTCACCGGTTTCGCTGCCAGATTATCCTCCGAACATGTCAAAGAAATGGAGCGTAAACCCGGTTTCATTTCCGCCCGTCCACAGAAAACACTCTCCCTACAAACAACCCACTCTCAGAGTTTCTTAGGCCTGACCAAGAATGAAGGATTTTGGCAGGAAACCAATTATGGTAAAGGCCTGATAATCGGGGTGTTGGATAGCGGAATTAACCCGAACCACCCTTCGTTCGGTGACGAAGGGATGCCTTCGCCTCCTGCCAAGTGGAAAGGAAGCTGCGGGTTCGAGTCACCTTCGTTGTGCAACAAAAAGCTCATTGGGGCCAGTTCATTTATAGCTAATAGCCCTACTCCTTTCGACGAAGATGGCCATGGCACTCACACTGCAGGCACGGCTGCTGGAAATTTCGTCAGTGGTGCGAGCATATTCGGCAATGCTAACGGCACGGCAGCAGGGACCGCGCCGCTCGCGCACCTGGCAATATACAAAGTGTGTACCGGAAAAAATTGCAAAGAGAGCACTATGCTAGCCGGAATGGATGCTGCCATCGGCGACGGAGTAGATGTGATTTCCCTTTCCCTCGGTGAGCCAGGCGAAGAATTTTACAACGAAGGCGTGTCGATTGGAGCATATAGCGCCATCAGCAGGGGCATATTCGTCAGCACGGCAGCAGGGAACACTGGCCCGTCGCTTAACACGATTCAGAACGGTGCTCCGTGGGTTCTAACGGTTGGCGCAAGCACAATTGACAGGGTACTAAGAGCAACTGCTGTGCTGGGAAACAACGAAGAGCTATACGGCGAAGCCAACTATCAACCTTCGAACTTTTCCTCGTTGAAATTGCCATTGTTCTATCCAGGAACAGACTCTGAGGCTCGATTTTGCTCGCCTGTATCGCTTGCAAACGTCGATGTGAAAAATAGAATAGTAGTGTGCGAAATGGGCGGCAAAATTGGAAGAACCTCAAAAGGCAGAGCAGTGAGGAAAGCCGGTGCCGCTGCCATGATCCTGATCAACACTAAGACGGAAGGCTATACGATCTTTTCCGATTCTCATGCTCTGCCAGCAACACATCTCAGTTACGTCGATGGCCTAAAACTCATAGCATACATCAAGGCCACAAAGTCACCAGTGGCTTCGATCTCTTTCAGAGGAACTGTAGTAGGCGAAAATGTTGCCCCGAGTATTGGATCGTATTCCGCCAGGGGACCCAATCCCGCAAGCCCAGGTATCTAAACCTGACTTTTTTTTTAATATAACCAAACTATTACAAACTATTAAGTAGCACCTAATCGAGCACCCTATTAAATGTCAGGAATCCTGAAACCCGACATTATCGGCCCTGGTTCGAACATTCTGGCAGCCTGGCATGTATCAGTCGACAACAACCCCAACACAAGATCAACCTTCAACATTATCTCCGGAACATCAATGGCATGCCCTCATCTGAGTGGTATCGCGGCATTGCTGAAAATCGCTCACCCCAAATGGTCGCCTGCTGCCATTAAGTCAGCTATCATGACCACAGCCAATCAAGAGAATCTGGAAGGGAACCGCATCGAAGATCAGAATCTCCGCCCTGCTAGCCTTTACGCTGCAGGATCCGGTCACGTCAACATCCTTAAGGCGAATGACCCCGGATTAGTATACGACATCCAGCCAGAAGATTACATTCCTTATCTTTGTGGATTGAATTACACAGACAACCAGGTGACTCTTATCGTCAGCCGACCTGTCAAATGCTCGAAGATCACGAGCATTGCAGAAGCCGAGCTTAACTATCCATCGTTTGTTGTTTCTCTTGATACCAGTTCGCTTACTTACAGCAGGTCGGTTATTAACGTTGGTGACGCGAATTCAGTTTATACAGCTAAACTAACACGATTGCCAGGGGCTGAAGTTACAATCGAACCGAATACTCTTCGTTTTACGGCCAAGGATCACAAGCTAACATACCGAGTGACGTTTAAGAGATTGTCTAGCGCTAAGAAGAGTAAGTCGCCCCTTCAAGGTTTTCTAACATGGACATCTGCTACTGCTAGTCATACTGTGAGGAGTCCTATTGTTTTATCGTTTGTGTGATAGAAGCAGTCGGATCTAGAATAATAAGAGAACTGTTAATGGCTGCTAGCTAGTTAGCTATTGACCTATGGTTACTTCGTTGAGGAGAAGCATGTAATTTTGTCTTGGAGTAATTTGAGTACCAGTTTATTTTCCATTTACACAAACTACAGTAGACAGTAGTACTAGGGTTAAATAGTGTTGTTATGCCGGTAAGGCTCGAGCTCGATTAGTTCGTTAAGGAGTTCGAGCTCGAATCGAGGTGTGAAATACTCGAATCTGGCTCGGCTCGAATAACAACAGTAGGTTTAAACTTGATGATGTGAGTGTGACTGTGTGAGTACAGCTAAAACCAGGTCTCAACCGGGATTTTCCTTCCTTTTGAAATGCGAAATCTAATTAAACTACTCTTTTTGGGCAAAATTAACGTATATTCCTACAATATTACTATGTTACCTCTAACTTCAAAAATACACCTACACCAACCTTTACATTTATTTGACTAAATTGTTATATGCTTCCAGAGTTTTAAATATTCTACTTCTACTTCTATACAAGTACTTTTAATGTATTATAATAGGGAAATTAAGAACAATTATTGATTTTCGTTTTGTGTCTCCAAAAAAAGTCTTATAACTTTAAATTCATTAGCATACTAATTAACCTCATGTCTTTAATTATGTTTATATGCATTGCGGATTTGCGTCACCCCGTCCAAATTCGAACATCCACATTCTTCAACATCTTCATACTCTGCCAAGAATGAAGCAAAAAAGTACGAAACTATCAACAGAACTGGCAGCCGGGCCCTGTTGAGTATTGACTACTTTAATAGTGGAAGTCTATGATGACATCTCTGTCACCACATGCATGTGAATTAAAATCATGTGCTTTAATTACAAGTACTAATACAATTCGGATGGTATATTGTATAACATGGTATATTGTATAACATTTAAACAAACGTTTAAAAGTTTAACACAACCTACAACCTATAAACTAAAATAAAATAAAATTAATAAATAGAGTATCTAAATCTAACACAATGACACGCGTAGCGTGTGACATAATTTCTAGTTTATAAATGTATCTGACTGCAACTCTACAACATGTTCAGAACTTCATTAGTTTAGAGCACTATGAAAAGTTCAACCCTTTATGCGTTGTCGCAGGAGCAACTCTGAAATTTAGAAGTGATGTTCGAAAATTTAAATAAGACCTCAAAATATACTAAAAATTGTTGAATGAAAATAAATTCAAAAATATATGCAACCAAGTATTGACGATGCAACCTTATGTATGTCATAAATTGACTTAATCACTAAGAAAAACATTATTTGTTATAAGAGTATTGCATAAAAAACATACATATATATAATCACATATTAAAATTAGGGGATTAAAAATATGGGCCCTATGCGGTCAAGCTTCGAACACCCTCAGCGCCGGCCCTGCGTCGTCGCGATTAATTGGCATGGTACATCAGCTCAAAGAGCATAGGAAGATAAACACATGGGCTCCAGGAAGGGGCAGCAGCTAAGTGAAGGCCGATCTACGTTGATTGGACGACCTTGATACACAACTTCCTCGATAAACTTGCTCTCAAGGTTGTAGAGAACAATTCTTTCCTGTATGCTAATAACAGCTACATGTGGTTTACCTGGAATTAACGCCTGAAACTTAATGAGACAAACTGAAAAAGGATTCATCTTGATGTTCTCTTTCTCAGCTGCGGAAACGATATCTTTGGCCAAAGAATCGAGACTAAAACTGTACTTCAAGATCCATTGGTTTGTTGAGGTGGCACCCTTGGGGAATATCCAAAATTGTATAGCTTCGTCTACGTACTCGGTACTTAGCCACAAGTTGTCGTCATCATCACCCCCTGACCGTGCAAGGCTGAGGTTGATCACCCTCCTGGAGACATCCTTTGGTGGTAGATGGAGTTGCTGCACAAGGGCTGTATCAGGGTCATAAACAACGAGGCGATGATCATAATCAGGAATTTGATCCTCATAATCAGGAATTCTATGTGTGTATGCTAACCAGTGGACGACACCGTTCACCACAACTGGAAAAGCACCCCTATCACAAATTTTTACATCCTCCGGATCGGCACAGCTGATGGGGTCCATTCACTCGTCTTGGAAGAGTAAGTTTCCAGAAACAGGGTCTTATTTCTTGTCCGATGGAAAGTAGCGATAACTTTGTAACTGGCTACAAGCTCTCGCATGTTCTCGTCACAAACCAATACCAAGGGGTATCTGTAATATACCGTCGATTTCTCAGAGGCAGATCAGGCAACGTAACCCTTTTCCCGGTCAGGTGATTCAGTACAATCCATTGGTAGTATCCATCGGAATTAATCTTGCCGTGACCAAGCATAAGGGCCATTTGATGAATTAACAAAATTAATGATATCACCCCAAAAAATAGGCTGATCAGGATTGACGCTTGCTAATCTGGGACAAGATCTTCTCATGAGGAATCCAAGCAACTTCTTTGGTTTTCGACGATAACATTGAAGAAAGTAAGGGGATGAAATCAGATTGTTCCAGAGTTTTGAGACGCACCTAAATCTGAAAATTGATTTTGGTGGCAACACAACAAGTATGAGTATCAGTATATCTCCGTTTACCTCCGGTTTCGTGTTTTTTGTTGATCTAACTTGTGAAGCCATTCTCTCAGTTTGCGGATTTCATGCAGATTCCGAAACTACGAACACATCAAGGCCTAATTATTGAGACGGGTTTCATGTGGAATTTAAAGCTGCAAACGATGAACTTATTGTTAAATGCAACAGAAACAATAATCAAGAGAATGCAAGTATCAGAGAATGAATTACTAGGAATGAATTGTATTATTCCTCATGAAAGTGCAGCAAATAAATTGAGAAAATAGCAAGGCCTGTAACAAACTACAGACCAGTTCTAACTAGAAATAAGGAAACAAATTTGACTAGACTAACATAACAAACAATGTCATTAACTAGCTTGACACTTCAAGCTTTAGTCTTCAGCATGCGGAAGCAAATCTTTCAGCTTACCTGCACACAACACTTAACAACACTTAATGGATACAAAAAATATAGACGAAAATATATCAGCTTGATGCCACCCAACAAATAACAAAGCTTAATATTAGCTTTTTAGGGGTTATTAGCCTAATTAAACTACTTATCCACACCAAAACTTAACATTCTACAATATTATCCAAAGGAGGTTGTTCAACAAATTCTAATTAAAATTAATTCTCTCTTATTTTGTTGACCTAAAATGAAATTAAAAACTTATTGTTTTCAATTTCACATTTAATATTCAAATCAAAGTAATTCTCTTATCTGATGAAAAATGGGAAGCTTATTGAGAGGGACGGGGAAGTAAAACTCAATAGATAAACCGTAAGTCTAATTTGAATTCCATATACCATAGTTCACTGACCCGATGCCGAGGCTTCGTTGTAGAAACCGTAAGTGTCCTGCTCCATGTCACCAGGTATTTCCCTTGAGATTTTTTATGTTTTATTTTATTTTATATTTAAAACTTGCAGATGAGATCATAAGAGGTTCGCAGACAAGCTGCCAACTTCTCTATATATTACTCCCTCCCTCCGTTCACGAATAAGCTTCCCATTTTGTTTTGATACCCGCTTTTCAGTAGCAAATTACTCCAAACACTTATTGAACAATTTTTTAAAAAAAAATTATATTAAAATATTACCATAACTATACATTTTTAATGTAATTTTTCTACATTTTTTTAACCAACATAATTTAGGAGTAATTTACGACCCAAAAAAAGTCAACAAATCTAAACGGGAAACATTTGACTGGACGGAGGGAGTACATGACATTTAAAACTTAAAATACATTTAAAAGTAAGAGTGAGCATTGGTTTAGAACCGAACCGAACGTAACCGAAAACCGAAAATGACATTTTCTACGGACCGAGAACCGAACTGAATTTAGTCGGTTCTGTTTTGGTTTGGTTCGGTTTTTACCGAACTGGACCGATTTTCAAAAAAAAAAGAAACTCAAATAATACATAATCACTTCCCAAATCCCAGATCTACACCGTCAATTTGAGCTGAGCTGAAAAGCTGATTTGGGGAGAGGACTCGATTCCATGGCCAACCACCACTAGCTAGCAGAAGTTTAAAAACAGGAACGGGAGAATAGGTGATGATGCTATAGCCACCGTTTGTGCTGGTCTTCCTCCGTCCCTTGTTGTCATTGGAGGCTATTTAGCAGAGAAAAACGCGAGAATAGCTAGGTGATGATGTTTCGGCAATAAAGTGTGAGTGGGACGATTTGCGCAGCAGGAACGGGAGAGGAGAGGGGAGACTGTGGATGCGCGACTGAGCAGCGGCGGCGGTGAGGCTGTGAGAGGAGGAGCCGAGGAGGACGGGAGAGGAGAGAGAGGTGCAGATCTGACAGAAAGTTATGAGGTACTAAACCCTGAAGATGATTTCGTCTGGGCTCACGATTATCATCTGATGGTCTTGCCCACATTCTTGTGGAGGCGCTTTGTCCGTCTAAGGATGGGTTTCTTCCTTAATCCTTAGTTAGCAACTGAGTTTCTGTTATATAATCAATTATTAGTTGTTCACAAATCTAAGTGTTTTCTTTAGGCCAGGATATGCAAGGCTCAGACTTCAGAGTCTACTTTCTCAAAGTAAATTTTGATGGACATGTAATTATCATATATCATGTAGGTAATAATAGTTATAAAAAATAAATAATAATAAGTGTTTCGGTTCTCGTTTTAACCGACAACTGACGGTTAAAAACCGAACCGAACCGAGAACCGAAAAACTGAATTTCTACGTATCGAGACGGTTTCTTCGGTTCGGTCTGTTTATGCTTAGCCCTATTCAAAAGGGAACTAATTAAATTCAGAAATCCTTTAAGTATGAAACATGCAAAATCAAGAAAGTTGCGTCTTCTTGGTCTACTCTAACAACTATTTTCGGATAAGAGAGATTCCATAGTGTTGCATCTGCAATTCCAGTTCAATCATTAATCTCACTTCTTCAAGAACTCTATGCAGCTGCTACACAGTAGAGCTTATATACTTCACATCATGGAGAAACAGGCTAATTATTCATTATCCTATCCCATTCATGGTGTAGGCTTTTAAATCCACATGAAAATATTCATACTCATGTAAATTATGTATCAAATCACCTTCATGAAAACAAATTAACCAAAAAGACACGAGCAACAAATTTCTCCACATATGACATATCC
The DNA here is from genome assembly GCA_036897195.1 of Plantago coronopus. Lineage (NCBI taxonomy): Eukaryota > Viridiplantae > Streptophyta > Magnoliopsida > Lamiales > Plantaginaceae > Plantago > Plantago coronopus. Next base: position 1,086 of record JAYMSL010003842.1, on the reverse strand, counting down.
CAGATCTAATTCCTGTAATGATTCTAGAAAATTACTAATATACGAAGCTGCTAGCAGTGCTCAGTCAAGAAACACATATACACCAAGCCAAAGCAAGCAAAACATCAACATCATATCTAATGCTATTTCTCCTTATGACAAAAGGCTAGGGGTGAATAATGCATAAAAACATCAAATTCACCAGTCTTCTTCTCTACGGGTCTGCCAGTGTTTTTGTCTTAAGCAGTAGATGGGTTTCTGTTCTCAAGGATATGATTGGTATCTCTCTGATTCGTGCTAGATTCACCCAAAACTCGGCAACGTAGATATTGCATCAGTTTAGCTGATAATCCATCTAACACATCTAATCCATCTAACACATCTTCAAAACCAGAAAGATGATAAATACAAAGTTAACGGAATGGCAAGGAAGAGCAAAGGGTTTTAGAACATACAAAGTCAGGCACACTGCAGCAAGAAGCTCAGTGGAATATGTTCACAGCATATCAAAGTCTGCTGTATTCCTTTTCCCAGTGTCATTCTTCCAAATATGATCATCACTAGATGACCTCGGTGTATGAACAATAAGAGCTTCACCTTCAAACACACGTGGATACTGTATTCCAAATTATATAAATTAAAATTAGACCAACCAAAAAAGAAAAAGAAAAAGAACAAAGTAATAGAGTGAACATGCATAGCAGTAGTAGTGGTAGACAACAAAAACTGGATATACCAGCTTTTACCATACCGTCCAAGTCAAGGCACAACTATCAGAGGGGATCAGACATACCGTTTAGAATTTGACCTCTGCAGATGTAGTCATCATTCTCCCACTTCGAACGGCGACGAATGGCGTCCACAGGACCATCGTCTTCAACTTCGGGCATTGGTGTAGAAAGCACGTACACCACCTTCAAGCCCGTCAACAAGAAGTGCATCTTCTTTTGCCAACGGCGGAAGTCCTGCCCTTGGAACTTCTCAAGCTTGCCGAATTTCTCCATTGCGTGTGTGTTGTTCATCATCATTAACGAATAATCTTGTTCATTTGTTGGTGTTTGGGGTCTTAGAACAATGATATGAACAATATGAAGAGTGTGACAAAAT
>JAYMSL010003841.1:0-11855 GCA_036897195.1 Plantago coronopus | reverse complement strand
ATAGATAGATAGATAATAATAACAAGTGAGTTTGTATTGGGTAGAGAAATTATATGTAGATGAGGAAGATGGGACTGATCTGATCGAATTAGCTAGCTAGGATCAAAGTGGCTGTACGGATGCTCTCTGTTTACACCCCTAGTGGACTCAATCAACTGCACATGGTAAATATACTATACAATGGCATTAGTACCCAAGTGACACTCTCAGCTTTGAATTTGTGAGAAGATGTCATTTGCAAATCAAATGGTTGAGGCATCACATAACTTGTTAGAGTGTTCACAATTTGGTTCGGTGGTACGACAAGTTAAGATGACATCGATCCAAGCGTTATAAGGTGGTTAAGTGATAGGATTAAAGAGTTGTAAGTAGAAGGTTAAGGGTCCGATTTCTCTGTGGAATACAGGTTAGGAGGAATAGTTGCAAGTATATAGAATGTTTAAGTGTATTAATTGGTTGTAATAATTTGTCGATTCGAAAAATGTTAAGATTATATATGGAGCACTTCAGGTTGAACTACCACACTTACATATGGTAATTCGAGGGAAGTTCAAAATGTTTGTAGTCTCTGTCTACAAGAATCCGAAATCAAAACTATCAAGGGTTTCTAGTAGAGTTGTTACGTAGGCTAAGGCTCAAATTCGGCTTGTTCGATAAGGAAAATGAGCCGAGCTCAAGCCTTATTATGTGCTTGTTGATCTAACGAGCCAAGCTCGACTCAGATCGATAAAAGTCATTGGCTCTTTATTGTAATAAGTTTATATTTTTATACTTACTTTCAAAATATTTTCAATTGATTAAGCTCAAGGTTACTCGATCTCGAACTCTTTTATGTTACTCGAGCTCGAGCCTGTACTTTTACCTGTTTATCTGACGACCTGAGCTCTGGCTGGCTTGGCTCAGTTCGTATGTGCTCGAGCTCGTTTAACAAAATTCACAAGGTTTTATTGGAGAATTAATTATAAATTATTAGATTTCACTCTTCCCTACAAGTTCGAGCTTCTAAAGAAATGAAATTCTATCATGATAAAAGGGCCTTTGGTTCATGCCTTGATTGAGTTTCAAATCTCCGTGTGCAGAGACTGTCTCTACCCATATATATCGTATTTGGAGTTGTAGGTTGTAAAACTAAATGATAGTACTGTATAAGTAGGAGTAGGATAGTTAAAATTTTCTTTTTCTTTTTCTTTTTTTGTTTTTTCTTTAAATCGATCCTTACAAGATTTACAATTAATACGCCCCAAAACTTCTACTAGAGTTTTTATCCGCAAGTTTGCTTGTCAAAGATATGGCGTATTTTAAATCATGTAGCGAAAAAGACGAACCAGTAACGAAATAGGTGTTAAATAACGAACATATAAACTTCAAGAGAGCCGATAAACGAAGTGACTACATTCATTCGTATAATGCGAAAAGAAAGAAGACACATACGTCATAAGTTTTGGTGAATGAAAGGCACGTTTCCTCCAGAAGGAGACATGGTTATTTTAGGTGAATGAGGAGCACTTCTATGACTTGTATAATTTCCTTAACCGTGTATATAGTCCTTTGCTTGTGGTGGCTTTAATAATAATGCACACCCATTATTATTATTAAAGCAAAACTACACTCTCTCTCAAAGAAAGCAACATTTACTGCATACTCTACCTCCTGCTGCTGCTGCTCAAAATCAAAATTGTCCACAAATAGACGACTTTCTTTTCTTTATGCTGCTATTATCAAGTGACAAAGACAACCAATCACATATTGTTGATAATACGATTTCACTCCAACTAATAAATCGGGAGTTCGAATCACACTTCGGAGTAAATGGAGAACCATTATTGATCCTAGTTTATTCATTTTCAAAAAGAATTACTACAAGTGAAAAATCCCACCATAAGTTTGTCATGTGTCTTATAATACATCTAACGGAAAAGGAAAGAAATAATTTGATTGAATGAATGAGTGACTGATTACAAAGAATGAATTTGGGACGATTTGACACCACATGTGCTGCTACTGCTATGTCACAATTCACATACCTATGTTTGTGAATGTGTGACATTATTCAGTTACGCCCAACAACATTTCACTTTCTTCCAAATAGTTGGGCCTGCAATATACTTTCTAGCAGCATTTTTTGATCCACTGGGCTGGGTTGAAAAACAGTACCCGATGTGTATTTCTACTGGGCAGCCCAAATAGGTACTGTTAGATACCCAACCTTTTATCTGGCCAACTGCATGGATTATTCAAGGTCAGGAACGGAGATAGGGGTGGTGAGAGGGGAGTTCGCTCCACCAAGTTTTTCCAAACCAAGTTTTTCCGAACCAAGTTTTTCCAAATTTGCATATTTTAATATTGAAATTTTGAAGTTTTTGACATATCCTCTCACTCAAATTTCAAAAATAGTATTTTCACCATTCTAAATTTCCATTCCTGACTCCGTTCCTACTGGAAGTTTTTCATATGAAAACACTGGTAGTCTGGTACACACAAGCTAGCCTCTTGATAAGTGAATAACCAAAACCAAAGTAACAAAATTTAATTAACTCCATCTAGTTTTCCTGAACAATAAATTAACAATAAAGAGATCAAGAACTCAGTGAACTCAGTTTAAGAACAAATGCACGGTGAACTCAGTTTCTTTTTTCTGGACATTTCCGAGAGAGCAAGACAAGAGATCAAAATGCAATAATAAAAAACCGAAATTGGAATACAAATCTAACAATAAAGAGATGATTAGAGCAATACCAAATTATTGTAAAAATTATGTCAATACTTGTTGGATATGCAGTCGAAATCAATAATAAAATTTCCAGAATAGAGATGGCCAACGACTCATCTTAGTGTAAACTACAGCTTGCTTTCGACTTGATCTCGTACTTTCCACTGCATGTATAACATCATCGATAAGTCCCAGACGTTCACTAAAACTTTGTCCTCCACATAATAATAGCAGAAGAGTGTCGTTAATTGTTGGTCATACCTGTAGATCATTAATCTCCTCATATGTAAGTGACAGCTCCATCTGCCTATACGTTATCCTATAGCAGTGACTGGTCATTCCTTTCTTGTTGGTGAAGTTGTCAATTAGTTTAACCTGCCAAACATAGAGATGAGAGGAGATGACTTGGGTTAATACAGCATAAATGGCTTACCGTGGATCTCTATATTGGCAGTGCTCTTATTCATAGATTCTGTGAAATTTTACTTTATTTATATATACAAGGACTAAATAAGTATTAACTATTTCATACACAGGTACCTTTGAGTGGCAACGATAAAATGACAAGTTAAGCCGATATACAAGGTTGGGCCTCTAAAGGAACACTTAGCAGGGTTTAGGCTTTCGAAACAAACTGTAAATCAACAGAATCACCAACATTCCTTGTTATTGATTTGGAAGAATAAAAAAAAGCATCACAAACATATACTACATTACTCCAACATAAATGAGCCACCAGTGGCTCGTTATGATATGAGCCACCAGTGGCTCATTTATGATATGAGCCACCAGTGGCACATTTCTCAAATGAGCCACCAGTGGCACATTTCTCAAATGACCCACCGGTGGCTCATTTCACAAATAAGCCAATAGGTGGCTCAATTGATTTGAAAAAACTTATATATATGTGGTTTTCGGATTGAGAATGTCACATTTTCTTGGATCCGTTTTCACGAAAATAAGTCATACATCCATTGTGATAAACATTTCACTACAACGATGGACAATTTTGTGAACTCTGAAGTAGAATCATCTCATGAGGTAAGTTGTGCTTATAAGATTGATATTTTGTTATGTATGTATAGTAGTTTTTTAGATAAAGATATTTATTGAAGTTCTTTTTTTCTTAAGAATGAATCGTCAGAGTCACCTTCAGACTCACATTCCGAATCCGACCTCGACGCAAATTCATCTTCTGAGGTTAGTAATTGCAAAATTTTAATAATATTTACCTGTACTTAATACTACTATACTCTTCGTTGTATTTGACAAATTGTTATAAAAAAAAATCCTGGTTACGTAGTTAAGTTGATAATAATTTGAAATGATTTAAGTAGTTTACATGTCATAGTTTATATTATTATTGAGGTCATCTTCTCGTTCATAATCTTTGAAATTATTTATAATTGAGAAAATTTTATACACTCAAACTTTTTCGGATTTTTGCACTTTAAACCAAAATCTTTCTTTTTTTAGTAATCGACACTCGAACCTTTGAAACTTTTGGCAATTTACACCAAGGTTGAACAAACTTTAACAATCTTCCTAAATCGTATGGTTATTCATTCCATTAGACAATTGCAATGTTCTTTCCCTTTTATAGTTTTCATATTAATGTCTTGTTTTTTGTTTGTTCGTTTGTTTGGTTGTCATTGTCTACATTATACGGTGACTAAATTGGCTCTATTTATGGTATTTGCATAGTTTCTGTTTGATTTAAGGGGTTTATTTCGTCTAAGCATTCCTCAATTTTCGAGTTGAAATGAAATTAGAAGTTGTCAGTGTGATATTTGTTGCGTTCTCAGCCTCATCATCTTTAGTTACTAACTGGCACAAAAGATTTTAGTGTGAATTACCAAAATTATGAAAGGTTCAAAAGTCGATTACCAAAAAATAAAGGTTTTAGTGCAAAGTGCAAAAACCCGACAAGGTTGGAGTGTATAATAAAATTTTCTCTTTATAATTTGTAGATTGCATGTTAATTGACATTACTATAAAATATTAGTATTTGAGTTGGTTCTTTGATATATCGTATATATAAATGGTTGAAGAATATATTATACTTGAAATTATATAAATATGATATTCCCTCGTTCTTTTACAAATGTCCTAACTTTCCTTTTTTATAGTTCCACTACAAATGTACTAAGCAAAATGGAAAAAATGCATCTCACTAACTAATTATTTATTATTTTTCTTTTCTACTTTATCATTACTTTCTTCACCATGCCTCTTACTTTTTCATCCATTTTACCACTATACTAAAATAATACCTCACACAAAAGTAATTTTTATTAATTGTCCTTAATTCTAGAGAAAGTAGTCACTTAAAACACTTCTAATGGACCAGAGGGAGTAATAATTATGTGTAATTAGTTATGTATACATTGTAATATTTTAGTTTGTCCGAACTTGTGAACTAAATGTATTACTAATATGTAACTAAATTGTCGACAACAGAAACTTAGACGGTGCGACATGGGTGATCGTGATCCTATTCAATACTTCTTATTCAAGTTGACGCAACACAATTACTATAAGCGTACAACGATCGCAGCCGGAACATCTCGTTTGGGATCTATTCTTGTTTCACATCCAAAGACATTTGACTTGATTCGTAAGTTTCATTATGTCTTTGTTCTAGATTGCACATATAAGACAAGCGCATATGGTATGCCTTTGCTCCAGGTGATTGGATTACTTCCAACTGGAAAGAATTTTCATGTGGCATTTGTATGGATGCAAGATGAGCAGAGATCAACTTACACTTGGGCGCTGCAGGGACTAAGAGAAATGTTTGAACTATGTGGTATATCTCCAGGAGTTTTGGTTACTGACAGGGACTTAGCACTTAATAATGCTATTGGGAATGTATTTCCAGATGCCACACATATTCTATGTCGGAGGCGTATTGCACAGGACGTGCAAAAGAAATTATGTAGTCTTTTTGGTCACAAGAGATTTGAGGTTGTGATGTCAATTAGATGGGCATACATTGTGAACTCATCGTCTGAGGCAGAGTATGAACAGGCGGTGCAGGGGATGCATGAACTATTCGGTAATCATCCAAATGGAGTTTCATTTTTACAGTATTTACATAATACATGGTTGGGTCCATATCGTCAGAAGTTTGTCACATTGTGGACAAAGGACCTTTTACATCTCGGAGCAATGACTGCGAAAAGGTTAGATCATCCACCTTATCATTTTTATTTATTTATTTATTGTACACAAATATTAACACTTGTATAATTGATGAAACTGCAGAGTTGAAGATTCACATGCACAACTTAAGTATTCAATGGGGAGTGCAATCAACAAATTCCACCTTTTTAGCAAGCTCCATAGAGTCGTTATTCAGCAGCATGAGGAGATCAAAGCACAATTCGAAGAGTCGAAATCAAAGATTAAGGATTACCAACATGTTCGAATATTTCGTAGGCTTCATGGAAAAGTTTCTCACCAGGCACTCAAACTAATGGCAGACTCTTACCGTGATCAAGCAAACCCATCAGATTGTGCACATGTATTGCGTTCTAATTATGGCTTGCCATGTTTTTGTGAGATGTGTGAGATATTGGCAACAAACAGTTCTATGTCCACAGAAATGATACATGTATTCTGGAGAACTCTCGACATGGAGGGCACCTCAGATAACACGTGTACATCCTCTGCACGCTATGAGTTCAATGAAAATTTACGAAATTTCCGCGAGACCGCCACAGAGGTAGACATTAGGAGGTTTCAACGATTCATGGATGGAAGACAACCAGATGAAGAAAGTTACATGGATGAGCCTATGGAGACTCTGACTAAGGGACGGCCCCCGAATGCAATTGAGAAAAGGTACTTGAATAATTTGGTGAGACTGAGAACATCATCAAGCCTTCCACAGATACGTCGCCGACCACCACAAAATGATACTAGCCATGGGGGTGACAACCAGCATGGAGAGGACACCATTGAGAGCACGGGCCGGTCTTTTATGTATGAAGCAGATATACCAAGACACTTTTTATCGTTCATAAGGGGACACCATCCTTGCAATTCTGACGGAAATTGTGGGTATCGAGCCATCTCAATTGCAGTATACCAGCATCAAAGAGAGTGGAAACAAGTCCGAAGAGAGTTAATAGAAGAAATGGACAACTTCCATGGTATTCATTCTCGACACAACGGAGATAATTACCCACGTGCCAGAGATCGGTTAGATTGGTTTCTTGACGGGCAGGCTCCTCCGGCTAAATGGTTTGATGTCTCAGACATGGGATTTGTGGCAGCCACGGTATACCAGAGGATAGTGGTGTGCTACGGGGTACTTGGTAGTGCGACGTTTTTACCATTGCAAAGCAGAAACGGTGCACCGATTCCAAACCCCCCAGAAGAAACAATTTATTTGGGGCACGTAGATAATGGGAGTCATTGGATATTGTTGAGATGTGCCCCATTTTGTCCTCTCCCACCGCTTGACACACGGTGGCAATATTATGCTGCCGTGAACTGTTTACACTGGGTAACTCAATTTCAGCAACGAATGGATACATGGACTGCATACGTCAACGAGCATTGGTAGTAGTTAGTGTGGCTAGTTATATTTTGTTTAAACTTGATGTGATCGACTTTGCCATTTTACTATGAATAGTATTTAAAGTTGGTATGTGTATTTTTTTTTTTTTTTTTTTTGGTACTAGAAATATGTACTTGGTTCGTCTACAATACATGATCCAATGCCAAAAAAATAAATAATGAGTTTTAAATATAAAAATCTAAATTAATCAAAAGTTTGTAAAATAATTCAATATATTTTACGCCGACGAACATGAAACCGGTTTTAAAAGTGAATGAAAACGTCGAACAAGTTTTAAATATATAAGCAAAAAATCTACAAATTTATATCAATGTATACGAAATTAATTCAAAATATTAAAACTAAATTTTCAATGAATAAAATTATTTTTTTTAAAATAGCGGACGGGAACATTGGATCATTTCATGTATGAGCCACGTGATAATATTTTGTTAATTATTTTCATAAAATAAAACTCTACAATATTTTCCAAGCTTTATATTACCTTTTATCCATGTTTACTGAACCATGAGTGAGGAGCTTACTGTGGAAAGGAGGGAGTCAATTACTCCAAAACCATGCACTCATTTTTACTCAATGTCCTTTATTTTTTTCAATAATCTGAATGGATTCTGCACAAACATAATTCCAAGAAATCAATATAATTTACAGTCTGGACTAAATAAAAGGGTGTAGGTCGATCCTCTTCTATGTTTGATCTTTCACTCAGCTTCATCTCTAGGTCCTTGCGTACCAACAATTATGCTCAACATTTGTTACAATCCTACCCTATGACCTCTGGGATAAATTTTGCATCTATTCCCATACACAACTGGGTAGGGATCAATAGAAAGATGCCAACTATGTAGCATGCACAAAGTCGAATCATGTTGAAACAAATCTTAATTGCAAACTCCATGATTATTTATTGACGTCTAGTACCCACATGACAGCATAACTTGATAGTTTGTTAAAACAACACATAGAAGCTGCAACGAAATTCACCCAATAAAAATCCAAGTTGAGCTCCTACTTCTGAATTCTACTCTTGTGCCCTTAACAAACTAACTTTTGTAATTATCAAGTTACTAAAATGGTTTTTATCTTGCGGAGTATGATAATTACCATCAATAATGTGACAGAGAAGACCGCATCCACAATTCTCAGAAAGGAAGTATTAAATAGACATACCTCCTCAACAAGATCTCCAGCGATAGCTCTAACAACTTCGCAGAGATTATTTTCAGTGAATGAATCACTGAGCCAGAAGCTCATGTCCTTGTAACATGGAGGAAACTGCAAGTGTATCAATGAAGATCATCAATAACAAGAGCTCAAATGTATTTTCTGTACTTAGTAACCACATAATCACAAAGAAATTGTAGGCAATACCAATGTGATACCTTGGAATATGGCTTACCAGTGTAGTTACAAATTGAATTTTAAAGTAACTTACCATGAAAACAAACAAGACATGACACAAACTACTTGAAACTTGAAAGAAGCTTTACAGCACCTCACGACAATGTTTGGCTAGTATATACGACATATGAATATAAACCATATATACTCGGTGAAATATAATTAAAAACCATAGTAGTACCGGAAGAATTAAGCATCAAGACAAGTAAGGAAGTCAAGAATTCAATTGTTTAAACAAAAAAAAAAAAACGGATGTATGTACGTACAGCTGTAACAGGAACAATGTGGCATAAGTTGTCGAACTAGTCAAATTTGCCAGGGTAATTGGTGTCGAAAAAGTTCGAAAAATCGCATTCTTCAGTATGCCAAGGGGATGATCATCCCTCCAATGGAGCTGCATTCCAAACTTGAAGCATATTGCATCGGGAACATTGTTTGTGGGATCATCTTTAACAATTTTCTGCAAACCAATTCTAATATCTAATTACCCCCAATATCAATAGTATCAAACATATCCAATCCAAAATTATTCAAGTCTCAATAATTATAATAGTACAGCAGCTCAGAATTAACTAACGAGTAACCCCAAATGAAAACAAATAACCTAGAAATAGAATAAGATGGAAATTGATTCTCAGCAGCTAAGAATAAACTACTAACAAAATGCCACATTCAGATCAAACTGAATTGACATTTTAAACTGAAATTTGATTAATATGCACAATGTTGAAGAGATAATGGAAAAGGGTAGGATATTTGGAGAGAATAAAACAAACCATCTTTAGAAATCTTGGCTCGCCAAGCTCGAGAAGCGAGGCCGAAACGGGGTTTTCATTTCTGTCAGTATTGGAAGAAAGAGGAGCAGTAGCTGAGTCGGAGGAGAAGGGAGAAAGGTAGAGGACAAACTTAGCAGTAAGACTAGTCCGTGTTCTAGCACCGTGAAGAAAAACTGTCGAGGACTTTGAGGATAAAATTGTGGAGTGAAACGCCAATACTGTATCTGTGTGTGGTGACTGGTGAGCTCAAGGACGAAGATAACAACTTTTGGGTTTTAAGCTACGGAAACTGGATTGGCCGCCCGGTCTGGTCCGAGCTATAATCAGGACTTAATTGTGAATATTTACGGAGAAAAAACAAACGTAATGAACCGGTTGGTACCAATACCTCGTGACTTATATAGACAACTAACGCTCTATTTCTATTCAATTAAGAAAATATATAGCAATGGATAAATGATGAAAATGAGATTGTGCAGGTGAAATTGAAAATTGAATAGTGGATAAGGCTAATTCAATTGGACGTATAATTCGACTCTTTAATTGAGTGTCAAACAGATAACACAAAAACTCATGTACGTTCTATATAATTCAATTAGATGGCACAAGAACTCTCGACTTGTCATTTTCCTTAATCCACCTAGACTAACTCTTTATCAAACAGTTTGTTATGGTTCAATTGGTCAGTTAAGACCTGATGAACTCAAAGGTCATGAGTCTAGTTCTTACTAGGCATGTAAACGAAGCTCTATAACTGTAAAAACTCACTCACAACATTATCACAATCCGCTCTATCAACTAACAAAAATTCAATATTATTTGGTAGGTGAAGGTGCTGTGAGGGTAAGGGTAGACATGCTAACCCCACCCATACCAATGATGTGTTTTGTTTACATAAAAATAAAAAATAGAACGTGTTTTAAGCGACTTTCGAACGAACGTGATTAAGCGACTTTCGAACGTGATTAAGTGGATTTAGTTCTCAGTGCATGTAGATGTGTAATGAAATATGGCATTTGTCATTTGTATTCACTGCGAGCTTAATTTGATTGTCGGCTCTCCCAACAACGTATTTTTCACACACACAACTCAAATTCCTTAACTTAACAACTGACTCATATTCAATTGGGAAGTCATAACTTTATTACTTGATGATAGTATATTGAACAAGTCTTATGTTAAAACCGTATATGTTTAAACACATGATGTTAAGTTATATGTTAAAACATATAGAGCCAGTCTTGTGAAATTTAGTTTTTTTTTTCCCTACGAATGTTGTCCGCAAATCACTCCTAAATCCTAACGTTCGATACAATCATGTTACATAAGTATACCTAACTATCTTTATAATATATTCTTAATGGAACAGATGTAGTAAATAGTTTTTCTTCCACTCCGCCCGAAAGTTCTCATTTTACCATTTTAGGTGTTTAATTTAAAGTTTCTCATTTTCATTGTTGAGCGTACTATTTCCACTTACAACGATAAATATATTCAAAAAAAAACTTACCAAACTAACTTTTCAAACCCACTACCAATATATATTTAATTTCCAAATCCACTATCATTCGATCAAAACTAATCATTCCTTATATGTTGAACTTTTAACCATAAATTGAAATAAGAAGGTTCAGACTGGAGACGAAGTTAGTAATAAAGAGCTAAAGGGTAGGTGCATTTCATATAGAAGTTTCTTATTTACTAATTCTTGGGAAAGTCCACTTATAAGTGGTATTTCCGGAAAGTCCACTCAATATTATTGATGTTAATGCTAAATTAAATGATGTTTATTATAACATATTTGATGTTTATGATTGAATAGTTGATAATTTATAAATAGTTGATGTTAGTGATAAAATAGTTGATGTGTAATGTAAATCGTTTATTTTTTCATAACAAAATAGTTGATGTTTAATGTAAATAGTCGATCTTTCATGGTAAACCGTTGATGTATTACAAAATAGTTGATGTTTATGAAAAATAGTGTATGTTTATTGTAAATAGTTGAAGTTTGTGGTAAATAATTGATGTTTATGTTAAAAGAGAAACTCTTGGGAGAGTCCACTAAATGTGGTCTTTTCAAAAAGTCTACTTAAAAACATTATTTATTTACAATATAACATCACCTATTTTTACATAAACATCAATTATTTACAGTAAACGTCAACTATTTACAATAAACATCAACTATTTTTCAATAAACATCAACTATTTTTCAATACATCAACGGTTTACCATGAAACATCGACTATTTACACTAAGCATCAACTACTTTGCTATAAAATAATCGACTATTTTACATTACACATCAACTATTATATCACTAACATCAACTATTTATACATTATCAACTATTCAATCATAAACATCAAATATTTTA
>JAYMSL010003840.1:0-11855 GCA_036897195.1 Plantago coronopus | reverse complement strand
AAATGTCATATTAGTAGGGCCAGATGAAATTACAAGAACACCCTCCTCTGTTACAGGCTAAATAACTGCCACATACATAAACCAATGAAGTATTTTATGCTGCCTAAGTCTATGTGGTTCCAACTTCTTTGAGCTTTTACCAACCACACCAACAACTCTTTGCTCTGAGAAATATATAAGCTCACATATATACACATACATATAATGGATCATTAACCAATAGTTCTGTAGATACAGAGACATGGACCCTTTTGCAAAGTTGCCTGAAGATTGCATTGCTCAAATCCTGTCATTCACAACACCACTGGACGCTTCCGCATCGTCTGCTGTATCCAAAGGTTTCAAATCCGCCTCCGAATCAAACTACGTCTGGAACAGGTTTCTGCCACCGGATTGTCAAGAAATCATTTCTGGATCAGATATTCCTGTCAGATGTGTTACCAGCAAACAACTCTTCTTCAGCCTCTGTGATTCTCCTGTTCTTGTTCATGGAGCCAAAATGGTAACTTTCATTGTGAACATCTCTTATACTTTATGATGATTACTATTCTATGTTCTGTTCTTCATAATAATACAGGAGGTCTTTTCTTTTCCTCCAGAGAATATAGCAATTGTCCATTTTGATAAACAATTTTTCATTTTCATTTTCATGAGAATCCAATCAAAAACTGCTTTATGCATATTTGTAGAGTGCTTATAAAATATATGTTGTAACTTGTAACAATAATTTTACGCAGAGAAACGTAAAAGTTATCATGTTTATGTTTCTTCATACGCAGAGAATCGTGCATGTAACGAGGATTTCACTGAATGTAGTAAAATACACGACTGGATTAACCCGACTTCAGAATAACTAATTCACGAATTAAGTTTTCTTTCTTTATCATTTTTATAGGAGTGTGTTATTAAATAACCTATACACAGAGCTTTCAACAAGCTTTCTTGTTTAGGCAATTTGCTCATTTGAACACTTCTCCTTGGCATGCATTTGAACTGTTCTCCTGTTTTTGCATACATTATAATTACAATACAAATATATACGCTTTGCACTTCTTATGCGCGCTTTGTTCGCACAGATATAAATTAGGGAATCTAGCGCGTATTCGCATTCATAATGTGTAAATCACACAGTCAAGACAAAACTAAATTAATCACAGTCAAGAATCAACTAAACCAATCACATTTGAAACAACCATAAGATTAACTGTGTGAACCAAAGGGGTATGTTTTTGGCTTTTTGTCAACTGAAGTACTATTTACTATTTGTCATGGATTTTAACCTAATTTAACTATACTCTATAGATTTATCAACTAATCATTAACCAAAGACAAAATACATTTGTTAATCTAATCACTAGGTAATGGTGTTTTAGAACAAATCCGAAATAGTTAAAGATAGATACAGTACAAGAGTGGTTAGTTCTATTCTGTTCTTATTTTCTTGGCATGCTTCAGAAAGCAGATGCTCTTAATAATTAAGCATATTTTTTACATAACCATGGCCCCAAGAGTCAAGATGATTTCTATAAGTAAACCTGTTTTTCTTTGCTTCTGATAAAAAAATAATACATTTCGTACGGCTTTTGGTTATGGAAGCATCTTCAACAGAGTTTCTTACAGTTCTGTCGCTGTTATCACAATTTTAATGTTTATCCGGTCCACCATGCGCGAGTTTTTCTTCATAAAGTTGTTGGTGACATTTTAGTTAGGTGCGTTTGACATGAAACTTACAGTCAGTTTGCTACCAAAATAAAAACGCTTAACTATAACATGATCGATGTTTGATGAATGTCGATAAAATTATTGTTCAGAGAAGCTATTCTACAGAGATTTTCAAGAATAAGGTTACAGATAGGTTCACTTTATCAGCCACTACATAGCTTTAGGAAATCTTTATGTAAAACAATCATTAGGATTTAGTACAATATTGAAAATGAGCAGATTTGTGAACTTTTTTCAACAGAGCTTTTCTTTGGATAAAAGAAATGGAAAGAAATGTTATCTGGTTGGAGCAAAAGATCTTCAAATTTCCTGGAAAAGTTGTTGGGACTTTGCATCACACACTAACTCCAGGTCTCAACCAATCAACTAAACTTTTCTTCTTCGATTTTCAATATTGGAACAAGGACGATTGACGAAGACTGATAGATACATTAATAATTGTGGAGTTTTCAGATTCTGTGAAGTGGCAATGTTAAGATCAATAGGATGGATACACATTCAGGCCAAGATCAACACTCGAATATTGTCTCAGGAAACTACTTATGGAGCGTATTTAGTATTCTGGCTTGATAAAATGGATGGCCTAAAGTCATCGACTATGATAGTAAAGCTTGTGGATGACAAATCAGTGGACTACATGCACAACAGTCGGATTGGATCACGGGGTACTGGGAGAATGGCGAGGATGAGAAAGGATGGATGGATGGAGATTGAGATTGGAAAGTTTTATAATGACAAGGGAGATGATGGGGAGGTGGAGGCCTGGTTGATTGAGATTAACAGTACTCATAACAAGTCTGGATTTGTAGTAGAAGGCGTAGAGTTTCGACCTGTGTAGAAAAGAACATGGTTGGGAAACCTGTTTCGTTCTGATGATGTACAGAATGCGGTCTTCTGGTGCTACGGAGCATATGTGTAATACTGTAGTAATCCTATTGTTATTGTATAACTTTCTGGAAGTTTCACTGTAAATATTCAATGTGAATTAAGAACATTCTGTTTCAGGCTTTCAGAAAGAAGATATTTTTACATTCTAACTCCTGAAATACATTACACCTGAAAGTTACCCTCACTGGATCAGGACACTTACTTTATTTACATACAAATTACTGCACTAATATAAAGATATGAACTTTACCAGATGAATTTGGGATTAATACTGTGCAGGGGATACACTTATATTTCAACTAAGTATCAACTAACCGGTTATTTTCTTCCACCACATAACTCGCATGAAATGAATCCATGACCTTCACAGTACGGGCACTTGGCTCCTTCGTCTACCCACTCCATAAACTGCGCCATGAAACACCTAGATTAGTATAAACATGAAATGCTGGTATGCCAAATCAAACCATTGGTATAAGATTACTTTTTGTTTTCCACATATTTTGGGTTACAATTAATTGCTTAAAGCTCTTCTTTTATGGCATGGTCGCTGACTCTCCTAATTTATTTTATCTTTCATCAGGTAGAAACACTATAGCAAACAATTGTATACTATCAGAAAGGCAACGAGTAACATTTGCATGTAAACGTTGACGAACTGGGCTTTCGAAGTTATAATTGTCTAACCTGTTCCTCAATGTTTGGCTCCCCAGTTCCATCACATTCTGTAATGGAAACAAAAAATGTTAGCAACAGATAATTTGAATAGCTAGAAATTATCACAACTCATGGACTCTTCACATCTGTTTGGCAACTGAAGTGTGTGCTTTAATTTGGACCAGGATGAAGTGCAGAATATAAATTCCAGAAAACACAGGGATGCTACACATCTAGCTGAAACATTAGTATAGAAATACTTCTAATATGTTTCTATCAGTCTATGGACAGGGAGATTGGTCTCAGAAAATGCAATCAGGTACAAAAACGGTGTTTTGTTTCTGTTCCCATGGAGTTGTTCTCTCTTGCTTCTGATATAGAGGAAATTGCAGCAAAATGACGTGGATGATTTGTACATACATAGTGTAGGGAATTAGCCTGTTAAGGATGTATATAAGAGAAAACTTGTACCCATGCATAACAAACGGCCTTCTCCACGACAAGTGACACACTTGGTTGTAGCATTGCCATTTCCACTAGGAGTTACGGTTCGTTTATTTGCAGAAAGCCTGGAAGAATCTTCCCACCGATTCTCTCCAAGGAGGAAAACTCGATTTTCAGATGCCCAGAGTTCTACACCTTCAGGCACAACTTTCGGCTGAACTTCAGATATATTCGTAACAGAGGCTGGAGCTCCATTTTCACCCTTCAGGGTAGAAAACGACACATGCAAAGGTTAGTATTATGCTGTATGACTTGGGATAAACATTCAACAGCAGAGCATCAGCTATTTATGCAAATTCCTAAAACATGTATCAGGGCGAAAAGTATCTTTAGCAATTCATAAATCCAAGCACTCCAACTCCACACAAATCCTAAATGATAAGATAACAAAACAATCTGGTTTTAGCCAGGAGTAATGCGTGATTGACAAAGAAAAGACACACACACAAACTCAGACAGAAACATAACCATGCTATTGGCTATTGCCTTATTAGTGAATAAGGTCATAGTGATTTTCTTTCCACAATATGGTTCCAAAATCAGATGGGTATTTAACCGTTACTTGAATCCGTGAACAGTTTCTAATTAAGAATGTATGACACAAGACAGGAAGCAATAAGCAGGACAGAAACCATAGAAACTCCAGAACATGCCAAACTATCCAAGGGAAAATGATACAAGGAGCATTCACATAAATACAAACTCCCAAAACGAGAAAAATTCCCAAGTAACCGAGCACACCTTTGGCGAACCAGCTGCCTTATGTTCAGGACTTGAGGGCAGTCCCGAGCCAGAGTTCCCATATAGTAGCTGCAGAAGTTCAGCTGTCATAACACCATCTTCAGGTACTCCTAACGAGGCCTGTCAAGAAGAGGAAGTTAAAGGTTGCAGTATCTCAATCATCAATACCTTGAATGCCTATAAGGAAAACCGGAAACTAAAAGATTTGGTGAGGCTATTTTGAAGTTAACATACTTGCCAGGTTTTTACAGCTCTCTCAGTTCCACTAGTGAAGCAAGAAAATTCCATATCCTCTTCACCAGAATAAAATCCCAGCTCTTGCAAAGCTTCCTATCGAATACAGTGTAAAACAAAATAAGCAATGTACAATGTTTTGGAGAATTAAAACACAGAGATGTAGCCACACGCGAATTTGAACTATCAACTATGTTAAAAATAATATATATAAAAACATAACCTCCATGAAATTAACAAGAAGTTGTAAAACAGAACTGAAGAAAGTCAAGCTGGCAACAACATATCAGAATAATACCTGCATTGCCTGTACTTCATTTCCTTCGGATCCTTTTCTCAATGTTACCCTCTTCTGAACTGTTTCCTTTCTGTGAGGAAGACTAATTACTTCCTTCACTACAACTTCCTCCTCCACTACCTCCTCCTTAGCTGCCTCGACTACTAGTGGTACAGGACCTGATCCGCTCTCCGCAATTCTATTCGCATTCTTCGCCAAGTCCCCCTCCTTCAACACCTACAGGACAACTGAATATTCATCACCATCAACTTTACTCTCTCACAATCAACGCAAACTCGAATAAAGAATTCCCCAATATACAATTACAGATAATTCCACCTCATCTAAGCTTACAACAAGTAGTTACTATAAGTTTTAATTATAGAAAAAGCAATGATCTTTTATTAATTATCAGTAATTTTACAGAATGTACAACAGTAATTTATCATTTCGGTTGAATTACCTGAATCAATTTGGCAATGTTGGCAACAGTGTCGGTAACAGAGCTACCCTGAACCGAACTGAAGCGCTCGAGCTCTTGGATTTTGAGCTTGAGGCTGCTAATTTCCATCAACAAGGCTTCCCGCTCGGCATTCCACCGCGACTCCTCCCTCAGCCACCGTTGCTCCTCCCTTAGCCACCGGTTCTCTTCTCTAACCCAGCGTGCTTCTTCATCGAAGGGGCTCTGGTTCGAAGGTGGAATTGCGAAGCATATGTGGGATTTGGAAGAGAGATGGTGTCTGACGGGAATTGAGATTATGATTTGGGGCTTTCTGAAGAGAGATGAAGTGAGGGTTGAACTGAGAGGTGGTACAGATGATAACATTTCTACAGTTCAGTTCCGTGAAGATTCTGGAAAAGGTATAGAGATATGGTTCATATGTATCATGTATGTAGAGGTATCTGTTCATGGTGATGACTGATAAATGTGCAAGATATTTGTTTAAAAACGACAGTTAAAACCGTTGGATTAACTATTATTATATTTTTTACTACCAGGCGGGAAGTTAAGCCTGGGAAGTTAAATCACAGATACTTTTTACTTTTAACAGATCTTATCAGTTGAGTATCACACGACTCGGCTTGAGCTCAGTCCAAATAGAGCCGTAAGCCCGTAACGAGTCTTGATGGGATTTAACAAGTCAATCCTTGCACTCACAAAACAGAGCTCAAACTCGACTCAATTATCTTTGTAGCACAAACCATTCCGACAACACACTAGAACACGACTCTCATAACAGGACTGGGTTTAGGAGGGAGTATGAAGAGGGTATTCAATTTAGCTATGGTAAATCAGCAAGACGGTTTTGTACACATTCAAACACAACAGAAATCACAGGTGCAATTGTGCAAATTCATTGCTTATTGATAATTACAAAACCGCCAAAAAAATATGGGTATCTTGTCCATCATTTGACTATTGATACAGGAAAGACTGGCCAAATAACACTGGCCTACACCTCAAGAACTTGAACCTCTTTTCCTTCGAGTAGTGGTATTAATACAAACCAAATTTGATCTAGCTAATAAACAATACTTGATCAAATACATGATCGAGAAGCTACGCAACAAATTAAATAAAATCACATGTAGAAATTGAGGATCCATGGCATAAATGTTCCCTTATCTGCATGGCAGCTTGAGTGTCCAATCCCAGTGCTTTCGATCAAGATAACAGTTGAGAATTAGTCTAGCTTGACATTAGAGTACAGCAGAGTGTCCTTTGTGATTGACATGTTCATCAAAAAATGGATCTGCAGGCAACAGTAAAAAAGAGATATGGTCAGATGAGATTTCTGCATTCGAACAGTCGAATGTAGAAATTAAAAGGCGGAGGGTTATGTTAAGATCAAAAGAAGCCGAATGTAGTTAAACATTGACCAGACACCCCCTTCC
This sequence comes from Plantago coronopus, assembly GCA_036897195.1. Classification (NCBI taxonomy): domain Eukaryota; kingdom Viridiplantae; phylum Streptophyta; class Magnoliopsida; order Lamiales; family Plantaginaceae; genus Plantago; species Plantago coronopus. The sequence goes on along the minus strand of JAYMSL010003840.1, from coordinate 4,936 downwards.
CTTTTCCCGGGCTGAGGAAATCACGGTTCATGCAATAATTCTTCCTTTCTTAAGAGTAACTTTCAACTTCTGGAGGAAGTGAAAAGGATAATAAAGAATTGTTTTGTCTATTACATTATCTCGGATTTGGACATTTGGTGAGGCATAACATAATTAATACTCTAACATCCATCACAGCATTCTGCTAGCCAATCAGCCATCCTGGCTAGTCATGCGATAAAGATAGACCACAGATGCACCATTGTTACAGGTTGTAGTCCTGTACGCTCATTTCTTGTAATAATTCTATCTTATGAACTACTACTATACTATAGAATAAAAACTCAGGCACTGAACAACCAATCAAAGCTCAAATAAGTAAAGATGTTTACTGCACAAACCAGATTTCAAGCCATAACAAAACTGACATGTTTGAAGTGGTTCCCAGAAGCTTTAATTATACATTCACTTTCAGAAGAGTTTTCTACACCCAAACATGACTGCTGCTTCAAAGCCAGTATTTAGCTCCTTCAACATTTAGATGTGCCAACTGCCAAATGATGGCTCTCAATGTTAACTTACGGTTGCACATAATTTACAACGGCTCCCAACTATGATTGTATTTTATTTCCAAGTAGATTTCAACCATTAATTTATGTCTCCTTTCCACATCTACAGACTATACATCTGCGAAATATCTCAACTACAGTACAGTATGCCCACAACACGTACACCAGTTATCAGTAGTACAATATTTTCACATTAACATTCTATTGCACATAAAGGAAAAATTAAGTGAAGCCTTACCCCAAGAATAGTGGCGATTAGAAGGATGATTCCTGTAATCCAAGCCAAGACCGTCCTTACAAACAACACCTCAATAATTCTAGGATCAATTGAAGCTTCTGTTTCCTCCAAAGATCGTGCAGATGATCGAGAAGTGACTGTCACTTCTAACATGCTGTCAGACTCATCATGGACAAGGAGCCCAACAATCTTTCCTGTCAGCCAATAATAATTAAGGTAAGTTTCTTTTCTTAGAATAAAACCCTAGAATATAAATGAAATAGAATCTATACACGAGAGAATAGAATGTTATGTAATGAACTTATAAAGAATGACAGAGACAGACCAATTCAGCTCTTAATAGCTGTAGTATAAGCATAGATTGTACTCAATATGAAAACAGTGGGCAAACCTTTGTATGCTGTCTGCAAGGAATCAAATATCTTTGAAATGGAAGTGACAAAGACTTCATATCCACTTTGAGCCACGCCTTCCTTTCCATAATGATCTAATAAAGCCTGTCACATTTTAATAAAATGAGACATGAGAAGATAGTTCGATAACCTGTAACTTGTAAGCAGCATTAAGCTCTTTAGTTCTTCAAATCGTACGTAGTAAACTACTGTAATCGTTTAATACATGTAGACAAGTGACAACAAAGAACTGACTCGCATAGAATCATCTCCTTGATATACAGGAATTACTCTTCATTTCTTTCCATATCATTTTTATGGTTTATAGGAGTAATGAAGCCATGGAAGCTTAATATTAATACTTTATCATGCAAATCTATAATGTAACAGCACACTGCATGCATAAGTTTGTAACCCCCAGACAAGGATGGTGATCGAATGAAAGTTATTTCCAGGAATCAACTAATATCTATCCCACAAATCTCAACCATTATAAATGTTTGATCATCCAGGAATCAGAATTTGTTGTTACGAGTGACTAATTAAAGGGTTTACCAATTACTATTAACAAAGAATATTAATTATAAATATTCTGCAGCTTCTGACGATAAGAATTGTAAGAATTCCTGACCTTAATTCCACTAAATCTTCCAGCAATGAGCTCCACTGGACTGTGCTCACTTTCTTCCAGCAACCCACGCATTTCCATTGCCCTTCTGATATTGTTAATGATTAACAGAAGACCCTTTGTAAATTCACGGTCAGCTTTCTGTAAAATCCAAAATAAGTTTAAACTTTCAACCCAATAAGGACCAGAAATAATATAATTGATGACAGCTATGAAATTGTGATGCACCTCTGACATATGTAGGCTCAGTGAGGCCCCATTAGCCAAGGGTAGAACCAACTCTCCACTTAATGGCCCTGAGACATCTTCGACATATGATCCACCAAACCAAGATGCCTAAGCATGCCCGCAGAAAATAAATATCAGATATCGGGTCACCATCGTCACAGAAAAGGGATGTAAGAGAGGAGTAGTCGACTTACAAAATCATTAAGTTCTTTATCTGAAGTTTCCACGTCACTTGATACTTCATTTAATGAGACTAATGACACATCATCCTCATCTGAATAGCATGCCAGACATGGAGAACAGGTTCAACACACGTTCAAGATTCTGAAGCTACGAATGAATGAAAATGTCACTTACCCGACAGTTGAATGTCAGCTTTTATATCATCATTTACAACCTTGATACTGAAAGCTTTACCAATTGCAGATATAACAGATTCCCCAACAAGCTCTGAACCTGTATGCATGACAAGTGTCCATGAAAACTATTAAATTGGAAAATTACAAGTTAGATCGCCAAGATGGTTATGACTAATCTATGTACTTACCTTCAACTCCTGCAACTTCAAGCAATAGTACAGCCTGGGGCCTATTGAATGGGTTGGGAGCAAGCACCTCATTTAACTGCAAACAGATATCATATCCTGATGATGCCTGATTGGTATGTGAAAATTGATTGAAGTGCCAGGTGATGATTTTGTACCTTTGATGAGCTTGAAGCAGTAAGTGCAGAAGAGGGTGCTAGACCAAGCAACACTGAGGCAGCAGCACCAACTTCTGATGGTGAGAATGCATCAGGCTGAACACACAGAATTTTCAATCGGGTCAATTTTCTTTTTTACCAAATAGAAGTGAAAGCAAAAAAGCATGACGCTTAAATAGATAGTTTACATTTTTACGCAATCTACCACTTATCAAAATCTAAGACTTTAGGTTAAGTAATTGACAACTGAATGAAGACATGTCTTTCTACTGAAGCCATACAATCTGGCTATTATTGGGCGGATCATTCCCATTCTTACAATCCATGACCATCCATCAAAGTTTAACACCTAACTATTGCGCTCACCAAAAGCAGAACTTCTGACATGACTGCACCATCTAAACCACATTCATTAACCAACTGCAAACACCAAGTTTCTATATTCTCAATTATGACATATTCGTGGATATTGCTTCTACTCGATTATGACAGAGTCCGTCCTACACAGACCGTAAGCTGATACACTAACCTCAGGAAATTACTAATGCAATAACAGGAAGCCAGATATTGGTAAGCTGAAGGTCATATCTTTATATGCAAAGTGCGATAACTTAAAAGCTTAGGATAGTTCGTATTTCATGCAACTAGCTCAAACTATAAATCATAAACCAGAGGCATTAGATTTGACTGTAAATCCAGCTACCAAATAAAAAACGCATCAAACTAACGAAGGTACTCAAATAGCTTGATTCGTGTCATTAATTCATTGATGATAACTGACAATCACGATGTTCCAAACTTCAATCAATTTTCCACGGACCTAATGTCCACAATTGCATCAGATAAACCATCATGAGACTGAATAATCACCTGAGCTGACGAATGGCGAAGGAAATTCCCTGTCGGACTATCAAGGAAAACTACGGAAGATTCTCCACTGATCACCTGAGTACATGAAAAGGCTTAATCAGCTCACCGAATTATGCAATCAAAAGATCCAGTTGATTCAAGAGAAAACAAACGAATATGGAATAAGGAGATTACCTTAGAATGGATAGAGAGGATGAACAGGATACAGAGAGTAGAAGCTGTGCGAGGATCCATTGTAGACAGAGAAAGAGAGATTTGAGAGATCTCTGTGGTTTTGGGAGGACAAAGAGATCGAGATGTTGATTATGAAGAAGAAGACAGGGAAGAGTTCATACGGCCACGTTTCAATCTGAATTGACAATTTTAGCCTTCTTTCATTCAAGGCCAGTATCGGGAGCCCAATCATGAAAGAGCAGATATAGCCCAACAAGGGAGTTTGTTGAGATTTGAGAAGATAAACGAGCCCAATAACAAGGGTCCGACATTTGTAAGTCCATTAGGCTGGTCTGACCCAAACTTGATTTCCAGCATCATCGCTTTGTTGGGACTTGGGAGCAATGCAGGCCGGTACCAAGCTGGCCTTCGTTATTTCAAAAAAAGGTGTTGTTCGATTTTTTGAAGTCCAAAATAACTATAAGTTCAGTGAACAACTGAACTTTTCGGAGCTTTTTTCCAACTAAAAGTCGAGTGTAATGAGTCTAATGACTCTTTTGAAGATGTGCTCTCCAAATAGAGTCTGCCACGAATTTTCCTCACTTTGTTCAGTCTTTGGAACTTCGAAGTATTGTTTGTGTGTGCCGGTGAGCTCACCCACAACATAACGTCGTGGTATCATTTTTTACCCTAAATATTGGAAAAATCATCAAAACCTCTTGATTGGGTAGGTGGTAAGTGCAAAATTGTAATGAAATTAGTAGTCATCCTAATACTTGGTAACAAACTGATGATAGTAACGACCCGACCACTAATCGATCCAAATCTGATTCTTTAAGCCAGCGTGTTGCGGGTTCAAAATTCTCTGCTTCAGACCAGAGAATGCACAATTACTTTAAAAAATTACCTGAAAACTATCATACTATTGAGAGTGAATAGTTCTACTTATATAATCTCTCAATCATTCTTATTGTTTGAAGACATCCTCGTTGAGTCTCTCTGTCTCGGAAACAACCATCTTTACCACTCACATGTGTACACATGTACATGTAGGTATAATTCAAACCTCTTCTAACACTGGTATTAGTAAGTAGCACACTCCTCCTCGCACAATATTAGACCCCATATCAGCTATATTTTTAAAAAAAAAAACGGCAAATCTAACTATATATATATA
>JAYMSL010003839.1:0-11856 GCA_036897195.1 Plantago coronopus | reverse complement strand
AACCCGACCCGCCGGGTTGACCCGCGAATTTTAGACCACTTGGAGTGGTCTTTTTTAACAATTTGTATATTAAAAAACATTATGGATTTTCTTCAGAGCATCAATTTTTTTTTAATTTGAAAAGAGATTGTTTCTCACGAATCCTTGTGTTAGGAGATTGAGTATGGAATGAGAACGCTATTTATGTTAATAAAGTGCAAATTTATTTTTGTCAATTCTTACTGAAGAATTCCAAAAACGTTCTAGGCTTTGAGTTGATTCAATTGAATTTATTTTTTTTGTAAATTTGGACATGTCAACGTATGATGTGTAAGCATATCGCTCACATAACATTGTAGGAACAACTGCTCCAGATCAAATGGTTGGAGTTCAGCTCCTAATAGTTGATTCGTTAAGTAAATCTTGGGTAGTCGATGTAAATATACGTTAAAGATATATTGACTTATATGCTGGTAAACATATTACGTACACATATGCATCATAAACTGTCCTATTTTGTTGATTGTTAACACATATGTCTATAACCACAGATGTTATATCTAACAACAAATCTCGATTTATATTTAACTTCACTAATATAAAAAGACAATTTATGAAAGCAAAATTATATGTGTATCCATTAACATCGCATGTTTCATTGTAAAGTTTAAACATTGACAATTTAATAAATACCCACACATCAGTAATATTATTAAACATGCATGATATAATCATAATTAAACATGTTATTTGTACCACCTAAACATGTCATGTTGATTTCGATATATTCCTATCCGCGAGAAACCGTCTCTTGGCATAGCTGAAGTTAACTGAAGTGAAGTACATATTTGAAATAACCAAAGCTTAATTGAACTGATCTGAACTGAATGGATCTGATCAACTTAAGCTGAAAAGAACAGAACATAACATAAACATTATCAATTATTCACAACAAACATCAATTATTAATTTACAACAAACATCAACTATTTCCAATACATTAATGATTTACCATGAAACATCGACTATTTACGTTATATATCAATTATTTTACTATTAACATCAACTATTTACAAGTCATCCATATTCTATCATGAACATCAAGTGTTTTATACTCCCTCCGTCTGCTTAATAATGTTACATTTTACCATTTTGGGTGTCCGCTTAATAATGCTACGTTTCCGAAAATGGAAAACTTTTATAACTTTTAAATCACACACTCCTACGTACCCCACTTGTACCATAGTATATCAATATACTACGACAATTCAACCTTACTTGTACTGATGAACGTCGTTTTACTCACCAAAATATATTTGTAATCTTGCCAAGACTATCTTAACACAACTCTATGAATAGAATAGTAGTAAGGTAATCCCAGAGGTCGGTCTCAAAGGAATCAATCGAGCTACGAATCAACAATTGCATAAACTAGTAAACTAGCGACTAAACACAATTAACAAGCAGTGGTTGGTTGGTTGTAGCAGTTATAATAGTGACGAGACAACTAAAGAAGATGTTTAAACAAGTAACTACAGATAATTGGATAAAGATAACAGATAAAAGACAAGTGCGATTTAATCCCGTATCCTACAACATGAATGAACGATTGCAATCTCAGATATATTTTCGTGCACATGAACGATGATGACAACATTTTAGTACACCCTGAACGTCTCTTTTTCGCTAACATTAACGCGGGTTTGTCCCCACTTTAGTCTTCTTTTGCATTGTTTTTGCATGTTTTCAGTTAGCGTCGTGTTTTTTGGCGAGTTCGTTTCGATGGATTTTGGGCATAATTTGGCATAAATTCGGCCATTATTGAAGATAAAGATCCAAGGCGTGGTTCACGAGCTTTACCGGTCGAGTCAGACCAAGAGTCGGTCCAAAAACCATGCCAAAAAGAGATTCAACGTGCAAAGTCATGGCAATGCGTCGTGCATAGGTTTCCATGCGCCCCGCGTAGCAGGGTGGATCATCTCCCGCGTGCTATATCCGAAACGGGTGGAAATCGGTGAAATAGGGCCATGCGTCGCGCGTAAATTCCATGCGCCGCGCGTCCAATGGCGAAAAAAGGCTTCGCGCCGCGCGTGGCAAGTCAACAGGACGTGTTTTGGTATTTTGACCATAACTGACTCATACGATGTCCGATTGACCTCAAATCAGCGCTCACGCGTAGCTAAGACAATGATCTACAAGTCTGTGAAAGACCAGACTATTTTGACGAAGGGTCCAAGCGTGGCACGCATTCCGAGATCTGACGGGATTAGTCAAAGGGAATCTCAAGTTTTCTTGATTGTCTTGACTTGGCCATCAAGTTTTCTTGATTTTCTTGACTTGGCTATCTTCCTAATTCATCTCTACTTCGTTCTTAGATTTCCTATATGGATTGGAGGCCCATACCCAATCCTAATGGGATTCTACTTCTCTATTTTAGTACTATATAAAGACAACTATTATTATTATTTTCATTACAGTTTTTTAGTCTAGAGAAACTCCATAGATAGGGTTTAGTTCAAGAACACGTTTCTTGGATTGGAGATTAGCAGTTTATTGGCAGAGATTCTCATATTGTTCGTTCGGATTCAAAGCCCTAATCGGGTAATATCGTTTCCCTTACTTTATTGAGTTGTTGATAATTTCTCTATAGGTTGACTATGTTTACTTCATATCAATCCATGGTGACAGTGTCGAATTGCATGAGTAGCTAAGTACGTATAGGTGCGATGTAGGAACGTGTGTTTATGCTTTGATTAGATAACTTTATGAATGACTGAGTTTATGTTCGGACGGCATGTTACGTTATCTTCCTTACATGTTTGCTTGGTAGAATGGATGCTCCTACTATATGCATAGGTGGTTTATTTGTATTGTGAGAGTACAGTGAATGATCACCGACTCATTGATTGCTTAGCTGCATGCGCTAGTATCTTATTTTCCATGAGCACGTTACAAATCCGATATCGTGTATGCGTGCACGTTACACATCCATGTATGCAATTGTCATTCATGTCCGTTTATCTGTCTAGGGTTTAGAATACGAGAATACATCACACCTGTCTTTTATCTGTTTATCTATCTATCCAATTATCTGTTCGTTTCGTATTCGTTTCTCTATGATTATTATATTCGCTTAAACAACCAAACAACCAACTTTCTCGTTAATTGTGTTCAGTTGCTAGTTTACTAGTATACGTGATTGATTGACTCTTAGCTCCATTAGTTCCTTTAGAGACCAACCTCTGGGATTAGCTTACCGATGTTCTATTTATAGAATTGTGTTAGGATAGTCTTGACAAGATCATAAATATAATTTTGGTGAGTAAAACGTTCATCAATGTCCTATGGCACCAGAAGTTAGGACATGTCAACTACCGGAACCTGGACAAAATAATCAAGCTAGAAGCTGTTAGGGGGATTCCAAAACTATCTCAGTCTGGTAAAATGGTTTGTGGAGACTGTCTCAAAGGTAAACAGACTAGAGTTACTCATAGTGCACAACACCAAGGACAACACTACTCAGGTACGACTGCTTGTTTTGAACTAATTCACATGGACCTTATGGGACCTATGTCAGTAGCTACAATTAGTGGTAAAAAGTATGTGTATGTTCTTGTGGATGATTTCTCTAGATTTACTTGGGTGTTTTTCTTAAGGGATAAATCTGAAACCTTTGAGTCTTTCAAAAGTATGTGCTTGAGTGTTCCTAATCTTTACAATGCTTCTCTTAAGAAAATCAGATCTGATCATGGTAAAGAATTTGAGAATAGTTCATTTGCTAAATTTTGTTTTGATAATGGGATTAGTCATGAGTTCAATGCTCCTAAGACACCCCAACAAAATGGGATTGCTGAAAGGAAGAATAGAACCATACAAGAAATGGGTAGAGTCATGCTTGTGTCTATGAATATTGTCAAAAAATATTGGGCTGAAGCTTTCAATACTGCTTGTCACATCATTAATAGAGTCTACCTCAGACCTGGTACCAACCAAACCCCTTATGAAATTCTGAAAAGGAAGAAACCTAATCTTAAATAATATCCTATCTTTGGTTGTGTATGTTATATTCTGAATGACTGTCTAAGCTGGAGGCCAAAAGTGATAAAGGAATATTCTTGGGATATTCAACCAACAACAATGCATACAGGATATTCAATCCTAGAACCAGGACTGTTCAAGAATCTGTTAATGTTGTCTTTGATGATTTGCTCAGTGTTACATGAAGAAAAGAAGATGCGGGATTGAAAGACATTGCTGCAGAAATTGAGTGAGTTATTAGCAGTAGTATTCCAACTCCAAGCACAACTCCAGAGAAAGAATCTGAAAAAGAGAAATCAGATACCAGCGAAGAAGTGAAAAACAATGTGGAAGGTGACACTAACGAAGAAGAAGACCCAGACATGATAAACCCCTTCTCAGCATCAAAACGATGGAGCACAGAAGCTGTTAGCATTGGCCAACCCTCAACACCAACCTCTGAGAGAAGGGTCACAAGGGATAGACCCAGGGTTGACTACAGAAAGCTCAGTGGACTCATGGCAAAAGCATGTGAGTGTCCTAACACCTATCATGAACAGGTTAGTACATCCTGCTTTGTATCTATGATAGAACCCAAAAATGTTAAGGAAGCTCTCACATATCACTTTTGGATAGAAGCCATGCAAGATGAACTGTCTCAATTTGAAAAACATGAAGTATGGGATTTGGTTCATAGACCCACCCATACCAATGTTATTGGAACCAAATGGATTTTAAAAAACAAAACTGATGAGACAGGCATCATTGTTAAAAACAAAGCTAGACTTGTTGCACAGGGATATACTCAAGAGGGATGAATAGATTTTGATGAAACCTCACCTGTTGCTATAATAGAGTCCATTAGGCTATTATTTTCTATTGCATGCTTTCTTAAGATCAACCTCCATCAAATGGATGTGAAAGGAGCTTTCTTGAATGGGTATATTGATAAAGAAGCTTATGTTGAACAGCCTAAAGGCTTTGAGGATCCTTTTCATCCAGATTATGTGTTTAAACTCAAGAAAGCATTATATGGTCTTAAGCAAGCACCAGGGCCTGGTATGATAGGTTAACCAAGTTCCTGATTGAAATAGGATTTAAAAGGGGTGAAGGTGATAGAAATCTATTTGTACTAAGGAAGAACCATGATATATGCATGGCGCAAATCTATGTTGATGATATTATATTTGGTGCTACTAACAAAGCTATGCGGGACAAGTTTGTTGCAGCTATGACTTCTTCTTTTGAGATGAGCATGATTGGGGAACTCAATTTCTTCCTAGGGTTACAAGTCAATCAAAAACCAGATGGATTGTTCTTAAGCCAAACCAAATATGCAACTAATCTGGTGAAAAAGTTTGGTCTAGATAGCTCCAAACCTGCCAAAACTCCTATGAGCTCCACCGAGAAGATTTACAAAGATGGTGTTGGTGATAGTGTTGACACAACTCTCTATAGATCCATGATTGGAAGCCTTCTGTATCTATCAGCCTGCAGACCAGACATTATGCATGTTGTATGCCTCTGTGCCAGATACCAGTCAAGTCCAAAAACTCAACATCTCAATGCTGTTAAAAGAATACTCAGGTATGTCTCAGGGACTGTTGACCTAGGAATTTGGTACACTAAAGATACAAACTTGAATCTTGTGGAGTTTTCTGATTCTGATTGGGCTGGGGATCTAGATGATAGGAAGTCTACTAGTGGTGGATGCTTCTATGTGGGTAACAATTTGGTGTCTTGGTTCAGTAGAAAACAAAACTGTGTTTCATTATCTACTGCTGAATCTGAATATGTTGCTGCTGGTAGCTGTGCCACTCAACTTCTATGGCTTAAATCTATGCTAAGTGACTATGGCCTAAAAAGTGATTCTTTGCTGCTATTATGTGACAATCTCAGTGCCATTCATATTTCTCAAAACCCTGTTCAGCACAGCAGAACCAAGCATATAGATATAAGGCATCATTTCTTGAGAGATTTGGTTGAGGGAGAAATACTTGACATGAAGCATATAGAAACCAACAACCAACTAGCTGACATATTCACAAAACCCCTGGACACTGAGAGATTCCTTAGTCTAAGGAGAGCTCTGGGGATGTGTCTGGTCAAGTAAGCACTAGAAAAACAAGGAGAGTTGCGGTAACAGCACCTACAACTCTCCTTATCTGCATGTGGTGTTATATAGATTTTTGTTATATAGATTTTTACATTATTCCTTTTGTGTACATGTTCTGCTTTCTCTTTGAGTCGTGGGGTGTGAGTTCACCTGATTTCTGTGGAAAATTAAGAGCGCATCTAAACAGCACGGGTACATGTTGACACTTGCCTAGAAAAATCTTGGCTTCACTATGAGATTTTGGGAAAAGCCTAAAAAGGGCTACAGGTTGCTATACATACTAAGTGGACACCGTTCCCTTGAGTTAAGACACCTCTTCTGGTCCTACCTAAGTTGTCCACTATAATGTGCTTGGTTCCAATCTCACACTAAAGAATCGTATTGCTTATATGATCATTGCTGACATTAAGTACATATGCATGATTGGTTCTATCATGTTCCTATCATAGTCATGTTGATTCTTCTAAGTGTATGCACTACTCAAAAATGTTTGGATCATGAATCGTATGCATTGTATCTACATTGTTGTTGGCAAGATCATACGTGTGATTAGGACTAATATCCCTATCATAGTCATACTGATTCATGTGGATCCACGAGTAGTGGGAACTTCAAGTCTATGGATTGGATAGCTGGGTAAGACTGGAGGGGAAAACCTGTCAAAAATTCTCATACAATCAAATGGTGAAAAATACATAAACCTGTGTCTGCTAAATGAGCTCGAGTTAACCTCAGAGTTGGAACAACTCTAAACAACACACTTACTGAGTTCTGCCGATCTGTATGCCTATGTGGTGTCTCCTATTAGTATAGGATTATGTGTATTATCATGTCTTGTCTTCTGGTTCTTTGGGGAGAGTTCATCTTGCATGGGAGCTGTAGTGTGTAAAACACTCTTGTGTTTCACTGAAACTTCTCATCAAATGATTCTCCATTTAGAAACCCTATTCACTAGTAATACATCATTGACTCTTTATCCTTGTCCTGGGATAAGTCAGAATGCTCTTAAAGATTCAAAATGCTGCTTCTAACTGTGTACCATATATCTAGCTCTTACTGTCAACTCTTTCTGAGATATATGATCTGTAGTCTTTTGCACTATCTTGATGAAGCTGGTGTCATGCCAACCCTTGTTCAAATACTATCCTTTTTTCCTTTTCTCACAAAAAGGGGGAGAAAGATTCTTGTTCTGCAAAGGGAAGGGAAGGTCTGACATTAAGGGGGAGAGCTTGAACTCAACTACAGATACCAAGGAGGAGCATACTTACCAGGAGGCTACTTGGTCCTAATCTCTTTACTTGCTGCATTCTTATTTATATCTGCATCTGAACTTGTTTGTGACATTACTTTTGTTTCTTAAGGCTTGGTCCTTAATGTTTAAAGTATGGTTCATGTTTGATGATTTTTTTATCTCAACTGTTTACTAGGGGTGACCCTTGGTGTTTGTTAAGATATAAATCATCCTATCACTTATCTAATTAGGTTGCTTACTGTTAGACTAGTATGTTGCACTTGTTTGCAACAAAATTCCTGCTTATGTCCTGTTACAGCTAACTTGACTTTGCAGATGATGTTTTGTGAAGAAAATGCAAAAAGGGGGAGATTGTTAATGCGGGATGTCTGGAGTGTTGGAAGTTGCGTTTGGAGTTGTGGAAACGCTAGTTACAACTTCCTAGCCGACATACAGCATTACTTATGAAATATATGAGTTTTGCCTTTTCTATTCACTTTGCTAGGTCCACAGTGGAATATTGTGAAGATCGGCAGGAATCGACCTAATTAGAGACGTGAAGGTTCAAGAAAGAGAGAAGACTTTCAAAGCAAGGAAGAAGACCTTTTAATTTAGGAAAAGGATCTTAAGAAGAATGGAGATTTTCCAAAGACTTGAAGATTGCAGAAGATTGCAATATGAAGAGCAAGGAAAATATCATTCAAGATCCTCAAGACCAAATCCTGGAAGAATTCGGTTTCCAAACCAATGAAGACTTCAAAGACCTAGACTAGCACTATATATACATGTCTAATTAGTAGACTAGTTAGAGTCACCACTTAGACACCGTTTCAATATGCTTAATACATTCGTGTATTTAAGTTGTTTTGCAGACGTTTATCTTCTAGTTACTGCAAGTCTAGGAACTAGAAGAGGCAAGGTGACGTCCTAGCACAAAGTCTGTGTTTGAATCTAGAAGAAAAGTCGATAGGAACTTCTTGTAACTTGAAGATTTTTCATCTAGTGAATTTTCCCTACAAAGGGACTCATGCAGTAGAAATACTGCATGAAAAGTTTATTTCTTCTCTATTTACATTCCGCTGTGTACTTTATTAATCATAGTAGAGAGGGAATAGTCTGTCAGTGGTCCGGTACGTGTTGTTATCTGTGTTCTCATAACACTTGTGACAACGCCGTTCGACAATGCTTACTTACTTGTTACTGTTCAAAGTTATTCGATCCTAATAATAGTTTAATTACTGTAGGTAGTCTGCACTATCAACTAGTAACAAGAACCACATGCCAATCGATCAGGACATATATATCACGTGGGATTCATGTTTCGTGAGTACATAGTACTTCTACTAAAACTGTTGTGCATACTAATGGTTTTAATTGATTCAAGCCAATTCATATACTCCAGCCAAATTACACAAGAATGACAATTAAGATAAATATTTACAAGATTGACCATATTTTACATTATTCCTATTTTACACAAATCTAATTAGATGACATATAATTAAAGCACTAGACATTCTTCACCATTTCCTGCCCTTTGGTTCTCTTGAGTCTTGATTACCTCACACTTTAGACCTTAATTACTTCACCCCATTATCCATGTCATTATGAGCATCAGATTTGACGTCACCATTCTCCTTGTTCTGATTTTGTTCATTGTCGTTGGCTGATGTCTCTTCCCCTTCCTTTGTCTTCTCTTGTTTAGCTAGTTTCTCAGCTTTCAACTTCTCCTCTCCGTCTGATCTTTTCTTCTCTTCTTCCTCCGCCTTTCTCTTCTCCTCTTCCTTGGATTTTTCAAGGGCCTTAATCAATCTCATTAAACACGCCTCCTCATCCTCGCCAGCTGACTTAGGCATCAGATTCTCAGCAACATCAGCAGGCGTCATCTTAGTTTCCTCCAACTGTCCTTTGATAGTTGCACATAGCTCATGAGAATCAATGCCCAAATAATTGTTGGCCAAAAACTTGAATGCTTCATATCCACAGTAGGAGAGTTCGATGTGCTTATCCATTCTCCCAGGACGAACGAGAGCAGGGTCGAGCTTCTCAACGTAGTTGGTGGTGAAAATAATGATTCTTTCATCACCACAAGCTGACCATAGACCATCTATGAAGTTAAGAAGCCCCGACAGAGTGACTTTGCTGCTGTTATCGTCACCGTATTTCTTCATGGCCTCCTTAACTGCTGCATCAACATTCCCATCAGATGACTTTTTCTTATCCTCATTTTCACCCTTGTTCTTCTCCCTCTGCCCCGTCAAGTCTAGGGAGCAATCGATGTCCTCGATCACTATAACAGCCTTGTTTGCTGTGTCTATCAGCAACTTACGCAGCTCTGTATTGTCCTTCACTGCTGTCAATTCAAGATCATAAATGTCGTATTTCAGTAGATTGGCCATGGCCGCAATCATGGTCGATTTCCCAGTTCCAGGGGGGCCGTATAGTAGATACCCACGCTTCCAAGGCTTCCCAACCTTGGCATAGTAATCCTTGGCATTGGTAAAGGTGATGAGATCGTCTACAATCTCCTGCTTCTTGACAGGGTCCATGGCTAATGTGTCAAAAGTGGCAGGGTGCTTAAACACAACATGGCTCCAAGGGCTCCTTCTGTAGGAGTAGCCTACAAAACCCGCGCTCTGGTGGTTGGTGTACAACTTCCTGCGCCTTTCCTTAACCGTGATCGCTTTCCCCTCATCCAGAATATGTTTCAAGTAGTTGTTGATGATAGCATCGCGGTATCTTTTGTGGAAAGTGAGCTTGAGGTACCTCTTCTCTTCCTCACGAGGGTAGAAAGAGATGGACTGCCTGTTGGGAGTATCCGTGTTGGAAGACCACCGCAGTTTAACGCCTTGGTACACATCGTCTATCTCCTCATGATCAGCCATGCTTAGCACAATGGCTTCACTGTCCCGGAGAACATTAGCCTGGAGGCGTTTGGCCTGCTTTGTGGAGTTGGCATTAAGATACCTCTCGATAGACATAAAGGCAGTGCTCCGATCCCAACTGTCACCCTGGTACTCAGGGAAGGTGATCTGGAGGTATGGATAGAAGAAATTGACGATCTTGTGAGTGTAGCGTTTGATGGGGCCACGAAGCTCGTAAGGGAAGTAGTTCTGAAACATAGCGTAAGCTACCATGATTGCTGTAATTACAGAGCCAACTTGGGTTATCAGCTCTGGTAAGGTTGGTATCATCATTTCAGATATAATATTGTTTATATGAATAAAATGTTTATGAGTTTAAGGTTATATATAGGTTCAGTGCCTGCCTGCAGCATAAATTGTGCGTACATAACTACATATATATAGAGAGAGAAGAGTGAGACTAGCTACTACGTACAAGACTACAAGAGTGTAAAATACTGATGAAATTTCCCAAATCGTGTCCACCAAGTTTTAAAATTTGTAGTTTCTGTTTTGTTTTTTCTCTCTTTAATTTAGTCTTGAAAATATTGACTAACAATGTTATGTTACAAAAAGGGTGTCGGGTAGATTTTTCTCATTTGATGACATGTACCTTAGTCTTTCCACATAGGAATCAATTACCTTTTCATCGTTTACTCATGATTACCATTACTAAGTTGTCGATATTTCTAAGTTAGAAATACTCTCGGACTCTTCGAAACTCGATTACTGCCTTGAGTTAAGTCTTTAGCTTCTTAGTTCAACAGTTTAGTTTTAGTTTGGTATTAGGCTTAGAATTAACACATTAACTTTATTTTTATATACTAATTGTTGGGAAATTCAACTTATAACTGGTCTTTTCGAAAAGTCCACTCAATATTGTTGATGTTAGTGTCAAAATAGGTGATGTTTATTATAAAATAATTGATATTTATGATTGAATATATAGTTGATAATTTATAAATAGTTGATGTTAGTGATAAAATAGTTGATATGTAATATAAATAGTCGATTATTTCATATCAAGATAGTTGATGTTTAATGTAAATTGTCGATATTTCATGGCAAACCGTTGATGTATTGCAAAATAGTTGATGTTTATTGAAAAATATTTGATGTTTATTGTAATTAAATAGTTGATATTTGTTGTAAATAATTGATGTTTTTGTTAAAATAGATGATATTATATATATTATAAAGAGAAAAATTTTCAGCGCACCACAACCTTTTTTTTTTTTTTTCTGTTTCACTCCGTTAGCTATGGCGTAATTCCATGTTACCCTTTTTTTTAAACCTCCGTTAACTCCTAGCCGTCAAGGCGCGTGTGTGACAGACGAGGGACGAACTGGCGAATTGTGAGGCGATTTAGCTGGCGAATTACCGTCTAGGGATAATGATTCTGGACGGTTTGTGGGGGACGACTTGGAGGTTTAATGGGGGCTGCTAAATACGAGCTGGAGTGGGAGAATTGATCAGAAGTTAAAGCTCTAATAGAGTTTCTTATTAATGAATTGGGTGTATCAATTCTTACTGATTTCTTGATTGTTGGTGTCGAATTTGATGGAGGATGATGTTTGGATTTGAGTTATGTTGAACCTAGCTCGATCTTG
>JAYMSL010003838.1:0-11856 GCA_036897195.1 Plantago coronopus | reverse complement strand
GTACCATTTCGGGAATCTCTGAATTCTGTTTACGTTTAGGTTAACCCCGTTTTTTGTTCTAAGATGCCGAGCTGTTTTATTTGGATATATATGTTGTACTTTGTTATTCAAGTGGAATTTTGGAAAGAAACTAGACTGGGGCGTTTTTGTAGCTGATTTAGTATTTGAGATTTTGCTAGATGTGTACACTTAATTGCTTGCTTTTGTTTGCTAGCTAGGTTGAGTCGAAGGAGGTGTGAATAATGTCCCTGCGCTAGTGTTGTTGTTTAACAGAGGACAGTGTTATATGGATGTGAAACCAAGGGGTCAGGGGAGGCAACTACATGTTTCAAAAAGCGAAGGGGACTAGGATAAGGTATTGTGGCTTTCTCGTTATATCTTTATGTGAAGCTGATGCATGCATGCTTGTTGCAATATTTTGTGATATATAGATTTTATTGATGGATTGCATGTGTGGGATGTTCTTAGCAAACTAAATTGTATATTTATGACACTGGGCGGTACCATGTCGCTAATCTAGTTATTTTTCTATGTTAAGATGTGCACATGTCTCGCATATATTAAGTTATCCCTTGCCGCGAATCTAGTTATTTTTCTATGTTAAGATGTGCACATGTTCGCATATATTAAGTTCTCCCATGCACCGTGCTTCATTTTCGTGTCTAATTGCAGGATATTTACATGTACTTGTTGATTTCTGTGTCTCTTATGTAGCTTGGACTTACACATGTGTGGATATAACGATTTAAGTTGTTCATTACTCATTAGCTTAAATGATATACCTAGTCACAGTGTACAACTTGCTCTAAATGAAAGATCTATGCATGTGACCATTGCAAAAGCCATCTGTTTGTCTTGAGGATAAAACTATTATTTTCTAAAATGATATGAACCATAAGATTGGTGTATCAAGTGAAAAATTCACATAAACTTACAAAATATTTCTTGGCAGTTCCAAAATATCAAGAAAAATTAACATAAACTTCCAAAAAAAAAAATCCACCTTTGACATATAATATTAAATAGTGAAGAATGGGGGGCATTTATCATTAGCAAAACATAAGAAAAGGGCTTACATTTCTCCATCGATAGCCAATAACCTGGGCATCCAATATTGTATTTAAAAACTCCAAGATGCAACATGTCTTTGCTTCATACTTTCAAGTTCTTCTATTTTTCTCTTGATCTCCTCATGGGGTACCTAGAAGACTGCAAATGAAAGAAGTATTAGTACATACAACGGCCAAAATAAAATTAAAAAAAATGATTGGAGAATATAGATAAAGTAATAATATGATAATATTCCTAATTTAAAGAATGAGTTTTCCTTACCCCTGATTATCTGGTCGCCCTGACTTTTTGTTTGGTTCCTTATCGGTACTCTTCTCCAACATTTCCCTCTGGGTCTGCAAATACTCCTTTAATGTTTTATAAGATCGAAATGTCTTTCCTGAAGGTGCAATGAAGCACTGCACAAAAATGTTCACAAGCACCCGCAGGAAAGAAATTTCGCTCTTATAAAAAAGGTAAAGGAGTTTTGGCAGATCCAAAGAGATATGTTATACCAGTGTATTGATAATGAACGAAACATAAAGTCAGTGCCAACACCAGATCAAGGGATAAGGAAAACTTTTTCTTAATGAGGAATGTTATCATATTATTGTTTTGTCTATCTTCTCCTGTCAATTTTTAAATTTTATTATGACCCGTAAATGAATACTTCTTTCTTTGCAATCTTCTAGGCACACAATAGGAAATCGAGAGAACATAGAAGAACTTGAAAGTATGACGCGTAGACCTGTTGCAACTTGGAGTTTACAACTACAACATTGGTTGCACGGGTTATTGGCTATCGATGGAGAAATGCAAGCCATTTTGTATGTAATGATTAATTAATGCTTCATTCTTCAAAATATAATACTGTATATCATGGTTTTTCTCGACCAGTTATGAAAACTTAATGTTGCATCATCTATTGATGATATACGAGCTGCATCACCCAATGATTGAAAATCAGCGGTAGCAGGACAAGCATCTGATGTACGTATTTCAAATCCTTGTTTTTAGTATTAATTGCAGATTGTTACCTGGTGGTGGAATTGGAACATCGTTGTCAAATTGCGACTCATTCATATCCAACATAGTTTCGTATGTTGCACCTCATTTAAATCGAAATTGAAACGTTGCGTCATCGCTCTACCTTTGTGGTTAAGAGGATTTGTGAATGAGGTATATAGAGAGAATGAATCAAGGATGACTAATTCTATTGCTGAGATTGGTGAATTTATAGCGGAAACCTAATGAAAAAGAATTGCCAATAGAACTTTATTCGACTACTCATGGCCTATTGCCAATTCTTTTTCATCGGGTTTCCGCTATAAATTCACCAATCTCGGCAAAAGAATTGTACTCCTTGATCCATTCCTCTCTATATACCTCATTCGCAAATCCTCTAAACCTCAGAGGTAAACCGATGGCGCAACGTTTCATTTTTTTATTTAAATGAGGTGTCGACAGACGAATCCATACTGGATATGAATGAGTCGCAATTTTTCAACGATGTTCCAACTCCACCTCCAGGTAACATTCTACAATTAGTACGAAAAACAAGGATTTGAAGTATGCACATTAGACGCTTGTCTTGTTGGTGCAGATTTTAAATCATTGGGTGGTGTGACTCGTATATCATGAATAGATGATGCAACATCATGTTGTCAGGGGATTCCTCATTGGAGTTTCCATCCCTTGCCTCAAAATCCATTTAATATGAACAATTGTAACATTTAATTTATACTTCTTCTTTGCTTCACTTGTCATCTTAGACAGACTTGTCTCAATATGTTGCTTCTCATTCATTAAAGCTAAACAATGATTAAAGCTACTGATGATATGTTGCTTCTCATTGACTAAATCTACTGATGATATACGAACCACATCTCCCAATGATTGAAAATCTGCACCAACAAGACAAGCGTCTAATGTACATATTTCAAGTCCTAAATATTGTTTTTAGTACTAATTGAAAATTGTTACCCGGATGTGGAACTGGAACATCGTTGAATTGCGACTCATTCATCTCGAGCATAGATTCGTTGTCTGTTTCTACCTTTTTTAGATCGAAACGTTGTGCCATCGCTTTACGTCTGAGGTTAAGAGGATTTGTGAATGAGGTATATAGAGAGAATGAATCAAGGAGAACAAATTCTTTTGCCTAGGTTGTTGAATTTATAGTGGAAACCCGATGAAAATGAATTGGCAATATAACTTTATTCGACAACTCGTGGGATTTAATGTGGGTTGCAAAATATAACAAATTTATAAAAATCAATATTAAAGGTATTCAAAAATATAATTTGTCTTTAATTCGTCAGAAGCGTCTGTTAGGACCTTAGTATTTTGATGAGTAATTTACCATGTGACTATTCAGTTTAGAAAAGCATTAAAAGTACTCTTAAGTCCTTACACATCTTGGTGGACATCTTGTAAAAGATGAACCTTGCTTGGACTAAAGTAGACTTAGAAATTTGTATAGGATGGTAGGTCTTTGAGATGTAATTTTTACTTTGAAGATGTTGTCATCAAACTTCTAAGGTTGTAACAGAAGCTTTTGACGAATTAAAGACATTATATTTTGAATACCTTTAATATTGATTTTTGTAAACTTGTAATACTTTGCAACCCACATTAAATACCATGAGTTGTCGAATAAAGTTCTATTGCCCATTCTTTTTTATCGGGTTTGCGCTATAAATTCACCAATCTCCACAAAAGAATTCGTACTTCTTGATTCATTCTCTCTATATACCTCATTCGCAAATTCTCTTAAACTCAAAGGTAGAGCAATGGCGCAACGGCTCGATTTAAATGAGGTGTTGACAGGCGAATCTATGATGGATATGAATGAGTCGCAATTTGTCAATGATGTTCCAATTCCACCACTAGGTAATCTACAATTAGTACTAAAAACTAGGATTTGGAATTTGTACATTAGACGTTGTCTTGTTGCTGCAGATTTTCAATCATTGGGTGATGCGGCTCATATATAATCAGTAGCTGATGCAACATTCAAGCTTCCAAAAGATTTGGTGGTTGAGGAAAACAAAGGACTCTTGGAGAGCGAGTTGATAGGGTAAACTCTATTTTCTATGATTCTTAATGAAGATAGAATGTATATAGATATGTGTTGGCGAAGAAATCTCCCCTTTTTTTATGCAGAAATCGATGATAGTGTCTAAAGTAGAATGTTGGGTCAATTGGACAAGGTATAGTTTAGAAGTTTCTTATTTGATCCTGATTCTTTATAATAAGTTGGTAGGATATATGTATAATACACCAAAGTTGCTAATTTAAATGTAGGACACTGTTAGTGAGTTACATGGATCTGAAATCAGGGGAGTCGGAGAAGCAGGTGCAAGTTTAAAAAGAGAAGGTGATAATAATGAGAAGGAATTGTGGCTTTCTTGTCTGATATCCTGGTACTTGGTATATATGGTTATAATTCTTTGCATATAATGAATTATGATTGAACCTGCTCGTGTGCACTTTATGAATGTGTGCTTGTTGCAATGTTTTCTGATAGATTTGTATTGCTGGAGTGTATGTGTGAGATGTTCTGTAGCAAACTAAATTGGATATTTATCAGACGCTGGATGGTACTCGAATATCACAACGGTCTTTTTCGATTTTTATACGTGGGCATGTCTCACATATGTTAAATTCCCCCGTGCATTGTGATTCATTTTCGTTTTATATTGCAGGATGTTTACAAGTACCTGATTCACTATGTTTATTTTGTGGCTTTTATTTATTTATTTATATGGGTGTATATAACTATTTAAGTTGTTCATTTAGATTCCTTCTCTCTCAGAGGTCGTATGTGGTAAACACTGGTCCATGTCGGACACACCTGCACTACTTTAATTCTTGTATTGGTGTATATATCCAGAGGTGGGGTGGGGGAGATATTGGTAATCATTATTCATAATTTCCTTTAACTGAAAGATATTTGTCACCTTTTTGAAACCATCCATTGTCTTGAGGACTTGTTTTACTACAGATGTGTGGATTCCTCATCTGAGGAATAAGATCCATCTGGCAACTCATTTAGGTCTGGAATGAAACGTTGCATCACACTATGTTGGCAACTCATAGGTTTTATTGTTGGTGCAATCTATTATCAATGTTTTCTTCAGTTATTCTAAAAAATTCACCACCATCTGCGAAAAATGCTATTACTATTTCATTCTATCATTCTCTTGATGTATTTCTTTGTGAATTCCTCAATCCAAAGAAATTTGAGATGACTCGGGGTTTCATTCCAGATCTAACTGAGTTATCAGACGAATTCATTCCTGGCTTGAATGGGTTTCAGTCTACTACTTTGATTTTCATCTTCTAATTTACCCGTCAACAATGTACACATCTGTCTTTAAGGTACACTAGAGCCTTTTCTTTAAGGTCCAGAATATTCCTTGGATCAAAAGAGAGCAACATTTTGATTACCAGATGGTTGAGTGATGAAGAAAGAACTGGTGGTGAAAGTTCATTCTACTTTCTTTGTTTCTTAATGAAGAATAGGTTTGGATTCTAGGTTTAACCATTCACTTTTGAGTTTTTTCGGATTCAATTCTTTTTGGGGAGATAGTTAGTGTTTGGTCAGTTGACGCCCAAGTGTCCTGCATAATGCTAAATATAAAACTTGCAATGGTAAGCTTGTTCGTATTGAACATTAAGTGTTGCTCCTTCACCGAACACTGGCTTTTGTCTGTATTTACAGAACTCTAAACCTTAAAACATCTCAGCATTTTCTAAAATGGAGCTTTGGCTAGTTGTCTGTGTTTAAGATTTATGTCTACTTAGCCCTAGCTAGTCTTCCAAAACCCAGTCACAGGCCCATCAGATCGATCAGGTTAGCAGTTCACTGCCACCATCATTCTTGTTCTTGAGGTGAGAAAATACCATACAATGCTTCTTTTTTTCATCCTTTCCGCAAATAACATTTGGCTGCCCCTTACAAGAGACACACACATACATAGATATATTCTAAATTAATCAAATGCCAATTGTAAAATAAGAACTGGACAACAATCTTTCACCAACAAGAAGTCAAGATCTCGCATAATCGTTAGGGCAACAACAACAATTAAGTTGATCTTCCAAGATGATGTAGTGAAAGAACAGATTGACTTGATGCCAATTCTGCAAGCTTCATATCTCCACTTACTGTTCTTGCTTTCAAATATATCACCAGGTATGACAACGAATCTTGTTATATTGCAACATTTCTTCTTTATTTATCGTTACGAAGGTAATCATTGTTGCCGGGAAAATTGCAACTTTGGTCCCCTGACTCACCGTCCCCCGCGATTTTGGTCCCAAGTCCTCGTATTTTTTGCAAATACGGTCCCTGGACAGAAAAAAAGTGGGGTACCAACACGCGGTTTTGGTCCCTTGGCTGACTAGACTCATTTGTATGGCTGGCCAGACTTTTAAAATCATAAAAATTAAGGAAAAAAAATTACCTGGATCGGAGCTACCGGAGCAACTCTGATCCGGCGGAGCTCCGTCGAAGCTCCAGATCGGAGCTTGGAGGACGGAGCAATCCATGGCGGAGCTCAACAGCTCCGCCATGGATGCAGCAGATCGGAGCTTAAAGCTCCGACCATGGACGGCCCCTCCTAAATCTATATTTTAATAAGAATTTAATAAAAGTATGTAATTTTCGACTAGATTTTAGAAATTAAAGAAAAAAATAATTTTGGTCATGTAATGTAATTTTCGACTAGATATTAACGAAGAAATTATTTTTATAAAATTGAAATCATTTTTTGATAGGCGTAGGAAAATTAAGATTACAAAAAAATCAAGAAAATAATGTCGAAATTTGAACATCGGTCTCTTAGAAAGATGGATAAATATTTCGTAGAATTAATAAATATATCGGGAAATATGAATAGGGACCGTCTCTCATAAAAATGAGCTATATGATTTTCTCATGAACTTATGAATATCTAGTAATCTTTTTCACTTCTTTTAGTAGTATATTATATTTTTAACCAAATTATTTAAAATAAAACACTAAATTTATGTGTTTCCTCCATGTGTCAGCCACATCCACGCCACATATGCGCCACATATGTACCACATACCCTCCAAATAAGCTTCGTATTGCTACGGTATTTTTATACGGTCCAGGGACCGTATTTGCAATAATACGAGGACTTAGGACCAAAATCGCGGGGGACGGTGAGTTAAGGGACCAAAGTTGCAATTTTCCCCATTGTTGCCACAACACATCAATTGCATATACAAATTTTGGATCTTGCGAGTGGCAATGATCTTCCCGTTTTACTAGGTTTATTTTGTTGCAGATGGAGAAAATGATGTTTCCTTGCTGAGCTTGGTTTGATGAACTACGACAACGTATACGGGCCTGACCGAACCTGTAGAAATTTATTATAGAATATTAGAATGCATTTATGCTGTTTTCAGTATTTGTGAATGTAATTAAAGACTTTTTTTCCCAATCCAAGTCCTTTGTTCTTTGCTTCATACAAACCATAACCAATATACTTTGGAAAACATTGAGGAAAAGTGATTCATTTATTCCTTTTACGTATTTTAATCAACTAGCTGACATGATAGTTGGAAATGGAACAAGGACTAATTTCACTACAAGAAAACAAAGCTTTAGAGACCCCAAAAAGCGTCTCTATAGAGTCTATAGAGACCCTTTTAACTATAGAGACGTTTTATGAGAGTGTCTCATAGGTGGGGTAACTATAGGTCCCCACCTATCGTCACACTTTTAGGCGTCTCAATAGCCATGTATTGTTTTTTTTTTGGTGACAATAGCCATGTATTGTAATGTCACCCACAAAAGCATCTTAATAGCCACGTATAGTTACCCATAAATTTAAAGCGTATCAATAGCCATGTATAGTCACCCATAAAAGCGTCTCAATAGCCACGTATAGTCACCCATAAAAACGTCTCTATAGCCACCTATTGTCACCCTTATAAGCGTCCCAATAGCCACGTATAGCCACCTCTATAAGCGTCTCAATAGCCATGTATAGTCACCCATAAAAGCGTCTCAATTTGCTGAGAGACGGTAGTTCTATACCTATGGAGATTTCTATTGCTGAAGCTTCCGCTATGTTCCTGGGTTTTCGGTTTTCGCCCACTGATGAAGAGCTCATAAGGTTTTGTTTGAAAAAGAAGCTTGAAGGTTCTGATAAGGATGTTGAGGTCATTCCTGAGGTTGATATTTGTCGCCATGAGCCTTGGGACTTACCAGTTTGTATTTGTTGAGTGTTTCTTTGTTTTCTTTTCATGTTTTTCAATGAAATTTCATCTGTTTAATTGTATACTCAATGTAGAATGATGGGAAGTTGGTATCTTTCTTATGTTTGAATAGTCATAATTAATATTGATACTAGTAATAAACCCGTGGCGAAAAAGACAACCAGACCAATAGGTCGGGAACTTGGGGTTCGAGTCCTCTCTAACCAATAAGTTGGGCTGAGTGCCTGAGTCACCTCGGGTAAATGATCAGTATCATTATTGATTTGCCGATAAAAAAAATAATATGGCAAAAAGAGTATAGGGTGATATGATTTCGGTATTAATTTGTCTTAACAAGTTGTGTATGGTCAAATTTTGGATTCAAGGTTAGTTTCACGGAGATTGAAGTACCTGAACATGAGTTACTATATCTATGATGTGGAGACTGTGTGCTAAATGTGAAGCTGGCATATTTGAGCAGGGGACTCTGCATCATTATTTAGTCAGCATCTGATGCGATTTTGCATCATTATCCAGTCACATTTGATGTCATTATGTAATTCATTTGATTGTTAGATTCATAACTGCATTAGCTAGAGTTTTTCCATGGTTCCACTTCCACATATATATATGCAGTCATTCCTTTGAGTTCTGTGACAACGAAGGGTAGCTTGGTTGGTAATATCCCTTCCCATCCAACCATTGGGTCGGGTGCAAGTTGAGAAAACCTTGTCTCGAGATGAAGTTTGATACAATAAACTTGGTTCAGGAATACGAATATTTACTCTTCTTGATTACACAACAAATACAGGAAGCACACATGCATGTTACTCTGATGTCCAAATTAATCTGTGTGCTATATATATTCAGCAAATTGCCCAATCATGTAGTATATCTATGGCTTCATGTCCTGGGATAATAACAACTGAACCTTTAAGTCTTTCATCAATTTTATTTCAATAAAAATGGGGTAGGCTACATGAACCAATAAGCAGATAGAGTGCACAATTGATCTCTCCATGTATCTCGCCATAGTTAGAGTCTCTTTGTGCCCTTGGGAAGATTATTTCAATCTCAAGTGGAGGCTATGAATACTTCCACTTGGCCTTTCTTTGTTTGTGTTCTCTGATTAGGATGTTAAATTGTTTTGTGAAACTACGACTGGCATTTTATAGCATATGGGACTGATTTGTTATTGAATCTGAAACCAGGCCAATCATTCATTCAGTCTGATAATGAATGGTTCTTCTTCTCTCCTCGTGGGAAGAAGTACCCAAACGGCTCCCAGAGCAAGAGGGCTACTGGTTTGGGTATTGGAAGGCAACAGGGAAAGAGCGCTTGGTGAAGTCAGGCTCGAGTCTAATAGGTACCAACATGACTTTAGTCCTTTACAGAGGTCGAGCGCCAAAAGGACAACGGACAGAGTGGATAATGCACGAGTATTGTACAAGCGAGAAATCTCAGGTGAATGATACTATCTTATGGAGTCTATGTTGATACATATTTTTATCATCTGCGTGTTTTGTGTGTTGCTTTCCATTGTGAATATAATCTTGTGTGAATAAGTAGGATGCTATGGTAGTATGCCGCCTCAGGAAGAACAACAAATTCCAGCTAAATGACAACTCGAGAAGGAATTCTGACAATCGGGATGGAGCGGATGGTCATGCAAAACTGCTTTATCTGAGGGTGTGCAGTCTGGAATGCAAGATGTGCCTGTATTTGGTGATGGCTTTCCAAAGGAGTCCAGTAGTAGTTACAATTCACATTCTGTTGAACAAGCTGATTGTGAGTCTAACTCTGAAGATAAACAAACTGATGAATTCTATCAGAATCATTCGAACCATTAGAAGGTTGGTCATCATGAATATGATATTTTTTCTATACTAGTATCAAATAATTATGCATGTGTAAATGTTCTCGTCTTTATGTGGAGGAAGATGACTATCATCATAAGAAGGGTGATGTTGATTGGTTTGTATCTCTGTGTCCTACTAAGCAAGCTTGGATTGGAGGTCTTTTTCGGTTGTGGAGATGATGACTTGACCCTTGCTCTTCTTGTGTTTGTGCCGTCCCAATGCGACATGGTGCTCCCAGTTGTAGTGAAAGTACTTCGGTAACTTGTGGTTCACGCGGGTGGACTTGGTTAATCCGATGGCTGTGTGTGTAGGCACTTTGGGCAAAAGTTCAGGATATTTTGCGAGGGGTTGTGGGATGAGTACAACAGATCGACGACTTGGAAGCTTCTTGGTTCAAAGCTGTTGCGCAAACTAGTTGGATTATTAGGGTGTAAAATTTTCGTTCTTGCAACTTTAGCCTTATATATTTGCTACTTTATAGTTGTAGAATACGATTTAAATGCCTGGATCCACGAATTGCTTTGTAATGACGGAATTTTATAATATTAATAAAATATTAATTTTCCAAAATAGAGTATAATTAATTGTCTCAATCCTAAAATTTCCATGTTTGAAATTCAAATTCACGCATTTCGTGCTGACGTCAGCCCTATATACGATCACATAAGGTTGTAATAACATTAAATGAACAAATTAATGCCTTTTACTTTTGGCTTCAGTCGAAAAACTATTTGTTACTATCGAGTTATCATTTTTTGTTTAACGAAAGAACACGTCTTACTAATTCCAAAAGTGTAAGTACATGCAGTTAAAGTCCAAAACAAAGGTTCCGGGCCCTAAGAGAAACAAAAGTAACATATCACAACAGAAACAAAATGAATTATGTGTACCATCGAGAAGAGGAGAAGACATGAAAAAGTCAAACCGAAGAATCCTAGACTTAGGTTGACGGAGATTGGGTGGCCATTGGCTAGGGCAAAGATGAATGAGATATTTTGGGCCCTATCTTGTCATTTATATCCATTTAATTATACTTAGGTTCATGGGCTTAGCCCATTAGGGTTTAATAGCTAGGGTTTGCATTCCTTTTATTTATTTTATTTAAATACTTGTAGCCTCCACATTTTACTATTAAGCTGATTTTTCTGTTCTTTTAAATTTTTTTTATCATGTTAGACCTATGGGGTGCTACTCAATGTCTTAGGGTCTTGCTCATTGTTTTGTGGGATCACTCATCTACTGATGTGAAACCTTTTGAGTTTTATGTACAGTTGATGATTATTCAATGTACAATTTTGTGGTGGACATATCTTATATATGGTCCATATATATGTAAGTCACCTAGTTTATTTTGTATTTGGGTGATTTATGGGTCTAGATCTACATCCGTATATACGTAAGTCACCAAGTTTATTTTGTATTTGGTTGATTTATGTGTCTAGATCTATATTCATATATATGTAAGTCACCAAGTTTATTTTGTATTTGGTTGATTTATGTGTCTAGATCTATATTCATATATATGTAAGTCACCAAGTTTATTTTGTATTTGGTTAATTTATGTGTCTAGATCTGTATTCAATTCTATTTAATTCACCAAGTCTATTTTGTATTGGGTTTATTTAAGTGACTAGATTTAGATTGGATCCGTATATATGTCAGTCACCAAGTTTATTTTGTATTTGGTTGATTTATGTGTCTAGATCTATAT
>JAYMSL010003837.1:0-11856 GCA_036897195.1 Plantago coronopus | reverse complement strand
CCTATAAAAAAGTTATTTTCAAAATTTTAAGAAGGGTGGTGGTGGTGGTGGGGGGGGGGGGGTCCCCATATGCCCCCTCCTGAGTCCACCCCTGAAGGAACAATGTTCTAGGATGTTGGGTATGGTTTTTTAGCTATTGACAAAAGATGAGAGAACTTGCACTTTCCCAGGGTAGGTGGAATTCTTGCATCATATTAAATTATTAATACTTTGGTACTATTTTCTAAACCAAATCTTGCTTGTAGTATTGTTGTATATGATGTTTCTTGAATGACAGCCTTAAAAACTTCAATTTTCTTCATCTCAGTTTTTAAACGCAGCAAGTAACGATGGACGTGGACTCGAAGTATCAGACTTGGAGAATAAGACTATCCCAAGTTACAAAGAAGATACAAAAACATTACAAAACGGAAGTTTCATAAAATCACATTCGGTTGTAGAAAGTAATGTTGTTTCTGGATTAGGAAATTCAGACGAAAAGAAGGAACTTATCAGCCCACCGCAAAAGGCAGCCAAAATTCATGATTTTTGTTTTGGAATTCCATATGGTGAGTATTTGTTTACAAATAGCCTCACATCCACTAGAACTAATGTTGATTTCTTTGCTTTGATTATGTTCTGTGATACGTTGCATTTGTGGGCAGAGTTAAGTATCTTGTAATTTTGATGATTTCAAGAGGCAGGAATTTTTAGAACATGATTCTTTAATGGAGCTCTATATTCCTTTTCTCTAAACTATAGCAATTGCTTGAGTGATTGAAAACTACATGTGTTCATCAAGTTATTGATCATAAATGTGGAAAATACATCATCCCAGTAATTGTAGGGCTCACGATATTGGAATTTCAAGTTTCCTGGTTTAGTTAAACAATATTTGCCCTCCAAGTTTTGAAATAAATCATTTCCTGTCGTCTTCTAAACATGAAGACAATCTTCACCAGCCTCGCTAACCATATTTAGTTTCTGTCCAGTAAGTAATAGAGTATGGGCTGACGTAGAAAAAATAATTGCTCCATAGACTAGGGTTGATACCAAACATGTGCTTGAATTTCCAAATGCTGCTTATAAGAGAATATACCAGTCATAGCAGACGGTCTTACGTTGAGCTTTATTATGCTTCACATGTCTGACCTGTCAGACTGAATGGCCCATCTGGCGCTCACACACACACCCACACACCCACACAAATGTATGTATGTAGTGTTAAGCAAACATAATTCTACTTTCTTTTTTTTTTTTTGAAGCGGCAAACGGACATAATTTTACCCGTTCTTTGTTTGATAATAAATTTTATTTAAAGGGAAAATTGCTATCAGATTCAGTTATAGCATTTTATTACTCTTAACCCCATCTTTGGTCATTTTTAACCCTTATCAATTTTAATATTGAGAGAACTGAAAGAAAACTAGAAGGCTGGAAGAGATTTTATTTGTCGAAAGGAGGAAGAGTAACTTTTATTGAGTCAACTCTTGCAAATCTTCCTACCTATGTCCTATCTTTATTCCCTATCACCTCGGCTGTGGTAAACCGGTTAGAAAGGATCCAAAGAGACTTTCTTTGGGGAGGGGAAGAGGAGAGAATAAAGTTTCATTTGGTGAATTGGCAGAAAGTTTGTTCCCCAATCAAATCTGGTGGCCTCGGTCTTCGCAAGCTTATTATATTTAATAAGGTTCCTCTTGGTAAATTGCTTTGGAGGTTCGGTAATGAGAGAGACAGCTTGTGGCGCATGTTAATTGCGGAGAAATATGGTGAATCTGTTGGAGGGCGGTGCTCTAGTGAGCTTCATGGTTCTTATGGAGTGAGCTTATGGAAATTTAAGATTGGAAGTTGGGGATGGGTCAGATACCGAATATTGGTATGATGTTTGGTGCGGTGATAAGAGGTTGAAAGTGTCTTTCCCTTCTTTATTCTGCATATCGAATTGTCCGGAGGCTAATGTAAACATGCTGATGGAATCAAACAATGGGTGTATTTTTTGGAATGTGACCTTTACGAGGGAGTTGCATGATTGGGAAGTTGAGATTTTTGTTAATCTGATGAAATGCGTGTATGGTGTGTGCATATCTGACTTGGGGAGTCGGATAGAGTGGTTGCTGGCAAAAGATGGGGTTCTCTCGGTAAAGAGTTAATTTAACTCTTTTGAGCCATCCTTGCAACTTAACTTCCCTTGGAAAGCTATTTGGAGGAGCAAACTGCCCCTTCGGGTGGCATTCTTTTTATGGACTGTTGCATTAGGAAAGGTGTTAACCACTGACAACTTACGGTGTTGCGGTTTGTATGTCTTGGAGTGGTGTGTCATGTGCCAAGCAAATGGAGAATCTGTTGATCACTCGTTTCTCCATTGCAAAATGGCTCAGATTTTGTGGGATCCTATTGTCAGTACTTGTACGTTGTCTTGGTCTATGCCAAGAAAAGTGGTGGATTTGCTCATGGCTTGGAGAAGGAATTTGAGAGACAAAGATAAAAAGATTTTATGGAATCTTATTCCCGGCTGTGTGTTTTGGTGCATTTGGATTGAGGGAAACAATAGATGCTTTGAGGGAGTTTCTAGTCCTTATCTGAAGTTGGTTGAGAATCTTTTTGGGTTGTTATTTTGCTGTGTTAATGGAGCAGCAAGTAGCCCCTTGCCTGATAGTATTAGTCTTATATCTTGCTTGTCACTTTGTGTAATACACTCCCAGTGTATTCTCTCTTTTTTTGAATGAAATTACCTTTAAAAAAAAATCATTTTACAGTTATTTTAAATGACAAAACAATTTATCCCTAGTTTCTAGCAGTTTATTTTGAAGCATTATTCTATCTCCAAAACTGTAACTAAAATTCTCCTCTCATTCATCTGTTTTCCACGGCTTGTCACTTGCTCCTTTTGTCTTCTCTCCTTCCCTGGATTAACATATTCTCTCTTTCTCCTGGCTTCTCGGCGTTGAGGTCGAACCTGGCATGTATGAAGCAAATTTACAATTCTGTTGTCAGGGAGCTTCATATTGTTACTTAATCAACAGTTAGGTCGGCGTTTCATTGCTGTTTTGGCCCCTCTAATTGGTACAATTCGTCTTTTTCGTAAAATTTAAGCCTTTTCCAGAAATTGGCACCAGTAGTCAGTAACAGCACTTCTAATATGTTTCATTACTGTCCCAACTTGAGGAATCTGGTGCATAGTGGACCTGACTGTTTGTTTGTGAACGTGGCATCTTTAGTTGGTACCATATCTCAAATATGTTGTTCCCTTTTTGTTCTATATAATGGCTCCTGGAGTTGGACCAATGTCTCGACTCTGCTGATAAAGATCTCATAACCATGTGAATGATAGTCCAAGGAATTGGTTTTGGTTTCTAGTTGCGAATCTTGGTATCAACCCCTGGTTACGAGTGCCAATAGGCTGGCACCACACTGAAAAATTTCAGTCAATCATAATTTGCCTGAAAAGTTTGCACCTCTAGATGGTCATTAACTATGACTCCTCGTAACAATCTTTGAGTGTACTTCTTGATCACTGAAGCCGAAGGAATGTGTAGCTATGAGTGTACGTCTTGATCATTGAACTTCATTAGTTTAGAAAAAGCATCGTTACATTTACTTATTACTAGACATGCAGAAGGTTTGGTAAAACCATAATTACATTTACTTTAGTAGTAACCTTCCAGTGTTTATATGTATGATCAAATGTAGATTATGCTTGCAATTTGCAAAAACTTGGTTGTGAACGTTTGATAAGCATCAGTTTTTTCTGAAGTTCAAGGGGGATTACATAAATTTGCTTTTGGCTTTTGTGAAAGAAACAGAACAAAAAGAAAAAGAAAAGAAAAAAAAAAGAGTACTTGCTGAATATTGTTTAGCTGACTATGCTGTTCCAACTACAGGGGGTCTTGTTCTAAGCGGAGGACTTCTTGGTTTTATCTTCTCTAGAAACCTAGGTACTTTAAGCTCTGGGGTGCTATTTGGAGGAGCTCTACTTGCCCTAAGCACTTTCAGTTTGAAGGTTTGGAGACAAGGAAAGTCCAGCTTACCATTCATACTGGGACAAGCAGGTGATTGTATTTCTCCTTTAAGAAAAAAAAAGTAATTGCTATATGTTTATTAGTATAATTTGTAATTTTGGGTTATGTATTTATTAAAATTAAAGTATATTTTAGATTTTTAGTGCAATTTCGTGCAGATCAGATTCATTCACCCACTCTTAGAATTCCTGTATAAAACTATCATTCTGCTTCGCCTAGATGCATTAATCGTCTGTTCATAGCTGTTGCAGGGATTCTTTGTCTTACAATAGTTTTGTTTAAACCTTTATCTCTCCCTAATGAACTCATCCTTTTCCAACATGCAGTACTCACTGTTGCTCTCCTGTTAAGGAATCTGAAGACCTACTCATTGGTAATAAATGTTTAATAACCTGCCCTTTCTTGCAGCCTATTATTCATATTTAAAACTGATGATGTTTTGCATTGTTGCAGACTCAAAAACTCTTTCCAGCGGGATTTAATGTTGTTATCAGGTACTGCAGCATGTCTTTACTCAAGTGGTTCTGGAACATGTTATAACTTTTTGTTTACTTATTTGTAATGTTTTTCTATTTATAATCTATTATAGTGCTGCAATGCTGTGCTTTTATTGCTATGTGGTGATATCTGGAGGTAATCCCCCACCAAAAAAATTGAAGTCTTCAGCGGTTGGTGCGGCATATTAGGCGATCAGGTCGATCCCAATCTTAACCTGGAAATTTTGCTATTTTGCTCGTCTGAGGTGAGTTTACGTGTGATCAAGAATAACTATTTTCATCTTTTGAATTCCTTTTTTTTTATGAAAGAAATGCTTCATGCTATGAATTTGTAATGTGGAACATATAGCTGTACCAGAAATATACCTAGAAATCTGTTAAAATCCTTCCTAAATAGATGTGATAGTTTGCTTGAGTTGATTATTGTGCTGTGCAACTCTTTATGCGATTTGTGTTTACCCCAGCTATTGTATTCACATGTTGCTTCTTTCTTTAGTTTAGTAGTATACATAATTTACTAGAATGTCATGTAGCTTTCAGACATTTCACAATTATTACTTTAACTGCTAGTTTTAGGCTCCGTTCTTTTCAGCTGAAAATTTCTGAACTGAAGTTAACTGAAGTGAAGTACACATTTGAACTAACCAAAGCTGAAGTTAATTGAAATGAATGGAGCTGAACTAAAATTGAAAAGAACAGAGCTTTATAGTGGAAGGGATTTGATCCCATGACTTCAGCGTTTTTAATCCAACGAAGTCTTGTTCACAAATAACCTCAAGATCCTAAGCTTTATAGCTTCACTGATCCATCGACGCCTTGCTCATCAATAACTTCAAGAACCAAAGCTTTATATTCATGGAAACCACTATTGCATGCCTGTTTAGTGAAAGAACCTCAAAACTTAAATCAATATGCTAATGGAAACCAATACTATATGCCTCTAATGTGAAAGTAGGAATTTCATGCTTATGAAAATGACCCTCACTGTGGAAGGGTTTGTCAGACATAATTATTCCAGTCTGACCCAATATAAACACCATTATCAGTGATTAGACATATTATGAACAGATTCATCCTGATGATAGCTTGCCATATGGGGCTAGACAGGATTTTTTAGAGCTATTGTGGTGGATCCATATTCTTAAAGCCTATTTTTTAATTATCGAGTCTATTCGGTGCTAATGTTGCCAAGATCTTAAGAATTTCTTGAGTGAAAATTGAACTTGGGGTATTATCAATTTAACCCAAGTATTACTATTTACTAAACATATGTTCCACAGTTCCATTTGTAGTCACTGATTGTACCTGTAGATGATGAAAAAGACAGAACTTTGAAGCTCCAAATGACTGACTATAATGTATGTAACTTCGTAAACTTGGAAGTTGTTGAAACTTGCTGACGTGGCGATAGGACGGGCAAGGTTTATTTGCCCCTATGGACCTAAAACTTGAGTTCCTGACTTCTGTCTATGCGGACATGAAAGTATATTGTGGCATAAACAACGGAATATTCAAATTAGCCAATAGGTTAAGTGCATGTTTAGTTGTTTACCAGGAACTGCAAATTATTGGGGAGTGATTAAATTTTAAATGATGCAATATCGGGTGAATATGTAGCTTTTATGTGAGTCTGGTTGGTGTTAGCTGATGATGTTAAAACTTAAAAAACATTTAAAGTTTTAAACATAATACGTTAGAATAATCATCAAGATATATGATTCTTTATAGCTAATAGTCAATTACTTGCTACTTATAATTTATCAAAAGCTGCAACTCTTTTTGCAACCATAAATTTCTCAGATTCTGCTTCAGAAAAGTTATTACTATCAGTTTGCAGTAATAATTTTTTAGGCCGTCGAAGAATGGACAAATTGCGCATAAATCAGTACTAAATTAGTTTCTTGTCTTCTAACCCTCTTTGACATGCCCACATAAAAAAATCTGCTGAAAAGACCTAAATGCACATAATTCTTTAAAATATAAAAAAATTAAAGAGAGAAATTGACATATTGGACCAGCCTCCGATCTGGAGCATTCTGATCTGGAGCAAGAATGCTCTAGATCAGAGCCATACCAGCCTCCGATCTGGAGCAAGAATGCTCTAGATCAGAGCCATACAGGCTCCAAAATGCTGAGCTGTTAAGCTCGTCACTGGTGGTGGTTTACAGTGTTCCTATCTTGAGCTGTTAGCTCCAGGTCTGAGCTTTACAAGCTCTACCATGGTAGAGCATAACAGCTCCGCTGCCATGGTGGAGCTTGTAAGGCTCTCCCTCCCCATGGCAGAGATCTTTTTTCTTCCCCTTATCTTAATTTTTTATTCATCTTTCCGTTTTGCTATATTTTGTTTTCTAAAAGACGTCATGATGACATTGGGGTGTGGGGGGTGTATTGCTGGAAAACATAATAGTTTGGGAGTTTTCTGATGATAAACTCTTAACGGCAGGGGTTCCGAAATGTCATAAATTAACTGTGCTCTTGTTTATTTGTAATTTGTCATTCAAACTAGGGTTTTTGTTCAAAATTGAACTGTTGTATATTGTCACAAAGGCTACTCATCTTTTTATTTGGCACATGAAGCACTAGATTTTCATTACTTTAGTAGAAAAGGTACTTGGGTCATTTTTATTAAGAGAAAAGTGGATATTTTTGGTATTTGGTAATTCCTAGACACATTATTTACACTCACACTATACATCTTTGTTCATTAATCAGAGTCTGACCAAAGATCCATTTTCCTGCTTCATTCTAATATCCTATAATAAACCACCAGTAGCTACACTTCGGGAGTGACCAAAAAAACTTGCATAGGTATTCATTTTCAACCACCCAACTGAAGGTTTCTGCCATATAGCAACACTTGATGCCCGATCTGATACATTATGTTGTGCTCTTGGAGAAGCTTTCATGAAGTCCAACACCATTTGCTTGAGTCTTGACCTGGAAAGCTAATACATGATCTGGGGTAGTTATATTGCGGTAAACATATTCGTTTCTCGCCCTCCAAATATTCCAAGTGATTGCCAAAACATCAAGTACCAAGAACGTTTCTGAATTTCTTTACCACATTTAGTAGGAAGCAATTACTTATTCGTAGTGTTTTAAATTCTGGGGTGTTACCACACTTTTTCTGCTTCTGGGCATATTTTGATTTGATGGTGTTTTATTTAGGTTTATAGCACTTTGCGGGGGTTAATTATCTACTCTTGTTTTCATCATATTTTTCACTTATAGGTAAATAAAAATTATTTGAATATCTTTTTTCCAAAGTAATTAAAGTTCAGTACCTTATCTGCCGACAAAAGAGTCTACTTCGTTCCACCAAACATAAAAGTTCAGTATTTCTTCAACAAAAAAAAAAAAACCATGTGTAAACAGGCTGACGTGGCAATAGGCCGATAAGATTTAGCCCTAGAGGGCCTAAAATTTAAGTTCCTGAATTCTGTTCAAGTGATGGGCATGATTGATCAACAACATTACCAATGTCAGCCAATAAGTTAAAAGTCTCTAGTCTCTCTTGAACAAAACTGAGTGCTAACTTGCCGAACTCGAAGCTTTACACTAACAACATAAAACTTTCGGTTGTCACTTTAACTTCATGAAAATATTATTTCTAAACATATGTTCCATTTGCATCACTTATTAGATATTCATAAAGTTGATGAGAAGGACAGATTGCTCCATTAGCCTGACTTTTCTTGAGGTAGAACTATTTGTAAAAACTCAAGTTTTTGGAACTTGTCAACGTGGTGATAGGACAAGCAAAGTTTGTGAGCCCCTACAGACCAAGAACTTTAGCTGCTTACTTCTGTCCAACTGTGGCACATGATGATAAACAAAATGGCTAATATCAGCCAATTGGTTAAAAGTCTCGTCTCTTCAAGTGTGACTTAGTGTTAAATTACCTAGCTCGTAAAAGTTACCAGAATAAAATGGAACTTGGTGTCATCACCTAAACTAATTGAACTTCTTCTAACACATTCTATTTGCCATTTGCAATAACTTATTAGATAGTTGTAAAGTTGCTGAGGACAGATTTTCCGAACTCCAAGTAGCTTGACTTGATTAAGATATTCGATATATTAGACCTTGGGGGTAGATCCCCTGGACCCCCTATCTCAAAACACATGTGGGACCCATTGTGGGCCACACATTCAATATGGGGAGGGAGTCTAAGGGATCTTCCCCAGAGTTTGAAAATCCTGAGTTATTCCATTTGTAAATGTTGCAAATTATTTGGAACTTGTAGTGGCAATAGGACATGCAAAGTTTGTTTCCCGACTTCCATCTAAGTGCTGGACATGATAAATGACGTGGCCAATATCATAGGTTTGAGGTCTCGAGTCTTCTTGGATAAAACTGAGTTGGATGAAGCAGAATTAGGTAACTGGAATTATAAGTGAAACTGGTGATTGTGTGCAAAATGTATGAAAAATAGAGATTCTAATTGATTTTTCTGTGATAGATGCTTTTTTATTCCATATTATTTTAAGATGGAGGAAATCAGAAACAAGTTTTGTAAACACTTTTTCTTGTGATTCTGCTAGAAATACGCTACTATTATATAATGAATTGTGAATAATTTCTGCAAACAGGCACTTATTAGACATTCATAAAGTTGATGAGAACGACAGAACTTCCATGCACCAAGTAGCCTGATTTTCTTGAGATAGAACTATTTGTTAAGTTTGCAAGTTGTCAAGACTTGTCGACGTGGCGATCAGACAAGCAAAGTTTATTAGGCCCTATGGACCTAAAGCTTGAGTTCCTAACTTGTGCAAGTGCTGGACATGATAGCATAGTGGGTCATGATCAACATGGCCAATATCAGCCAACAGGCTAATAGTCTCCGGTGTCCACAAACTTTCTAGACGTCCCTTCGCCTTGGTTTAAAAACCTATGTGATTGAAACTTCAACATCATTAAATAAAATATTTAATCAGTAAGTTCTTTCTTTACCTACAATAGAAAGTTCTCATTGGCATGATTACATGTGAGTTTTGAAGTAATTTAATGTGGTTCATTATCGTTGGGATATTCTTGGGTTACTGCTTTGATGTGTGGTGGTATGACTGGCAAGAGCCAATCTAGGTCCTTTAGATGATGCCTGGAATCCTAATTTGGTCTCTGGTGGTAGATCAAGAGTTCAAGACTCATTCTACTCTGGTACTTATTTCTTTTGGTGCATGTTCAAATACAAATAAATGAACACAATAAGACATATATGATCTCGATTATGTGCGTGTACTAGACACACATACCAAATCTGTGTGTGTTTGCTTGTAAAGATAGAGTGCTAGTGTAGTTTGATTACCTTTTGTACGTTGGTGGTGTCTTGTGCTTGTCATATCATATTCCTCCACTTGCAGATAAAGAGCTTTTATGGTCAAGAAAATTGAAAGGATGAAGTTGAGGAAAATGGAAATGTTCTAATGATTTAGTACTTTGAATAAGCCTACATTGCTTTATACTACTACTCTACTCCACTTATTTTGGTGATTGTGACATGCTGTTTATTGAAACTATCTTTCATAATCTATAACTATCACTCTTCCTTTGATGTTAAAATTTGCGCCAGTCTTTAAAACGCGTATTACGCCTGTCATTGTTGCATAGATTGCACTCAGTACCTCTTATCTCTGTTCAGCTCCTGCCGTCTCTCGAACTAAATCTGACTAGGTTTTCCTCCTTTAAACTTATTAGGTCCATTAGTTTTACATTTGCATCTACTTTGTTCTAGTAGAAATCATAGCATTCGTGAGGTTGAATCCGTGCAATGTAGTAACTTTTGCGTAGTTGTCCAACCTCTAGTAGTATGCTTTTTGTTGTGCCAAACATATTATTGCTTTTCTGAGTGCATCTTCCTACCTAAAGTTATGAGCGTCGTTCTTTTAGTATGTTTAATTTTACAAGTGGCCTCTGGCAGACAGATTTAAAGATGGGGTTGATACTTGATACACTGGGAGTCTGGGACTGTGTGTGCTCCTGGAATTTTATCATGATGAAAGCAATATTATGTTAGGCATAATAACTAGCACAGACCCACAAACTTGGGTAAACGAACTATGAACCTCCTGCGTACTATAGAGAAGTGAAAGTTATGATAAGCATATGTGCTCAAGTTTACTACTAGACTTATTTCGATCGGTGAACCTGCAAGAAATTTTCGTGTGATCTATGTTTGTGTTAACTGTTTTTACATTTTAGACGATTTGTTGTCTGGAAAACTAGATAAATAGCGATGGCATAACTCTGACTAGACTGTGTTTCCATGTGTTATGTGTTTTCAGAGATTATATGGAAAAATAATGAAAACAGAGGGAGGTTATCGGGTTATGTATTGGTTTATTTGTGAGAACGAGGTAGGTGGTCCAGTGGGAGGATGGAGTCGCCAGTAGGAGATGAAGGGTTCGATTTCTGGCAAGTGCGTTAGAAATGATACGATTTTGGAGTATGATTGATTGATTGTTGTAGTCATTGGAAAGAAGAAAAGAATTGGGAGCCGGGAAGTGTACGGTATATATGATCAGGTCATGCTCATGCATACATTTTAGTGCGGTAAGGGTTCCGTTCAATAGTCAGAAAACTCCAAAAAAAAAATAATGTGCTTGTTGTCTGTGTTGAACAATAGTGTACCATGAATAATATCACCTAGTTTTTTAACTGTACTACTTGTACAACAATAATTCAAACATTGACTGGACTGGAGAGAAGATACTGTTATCTCCTGTGATGTTCATGTTGCACGCCGGCTCAATCTCCATCTATTTTGACCAAGGATAATAATTATACTAACTGCAAATTGAATTAATTACCTTTTCACTAATCTTCTCTTCTTTACACAAGTAAGAAAATTTATTTGAGTTTACTTCCGAAAGACAAATTGATTGATACAGATCCAACAGGTTAATTTATCGGTTTGTCTGCTGAAAGAGAAAAGGCCTACCCTAACTCTGGTGTAGCCTTCCACTAAATACACCTTGGTTTCTATACTTGGTATGAGGGTACTATATGGATTTTTTAGGATTTGTTCAGTTCACTTTAATTACATTTGTTCAGTTCAGGTTCATTTATTTCAGTTCAGGTGTGCGTAATATAAATTTATACTTGATTTTAGTTAAGTTTATGTTTATTTAGTTCATTTCATAGATAGTATAGAGTTCAGTTATTGTTTATTTAGTTCATTTCATTTCATAGATAGTATAGAGATATTTTAAGGTAAATAGAACGGATGTCAGAACTCCTACAACTATTGGTTCTTTGGAACAAAGTGAGAGTTCACCAAATTAATTTATAGTATCTCCTTTTGGGTTCTTAATATTCGAAGAAGCATGGGTGTGTCAGTAATTCAATATGTGAATGTA